>JAUMHB010074913.1:0-12770 GCA_032359685.1 Pittosporum tobira | reverse complement strand
AAACCCAAAACTGCCTTGGTCAAAGTTATCCGAAAAAGTCAACATAATTTGCGATAAATTATACAGCCTGACTTACGACTGTAAGCTTCCTTACGGTCTGGTTTACAACTGTAAGGCCACCCATAAGGCTCTCAGTTATTTGGTTTTTTCTTCTGTTTTGATTCCAGGCAATCATTGTTCATCCGAGATTAGGTCAAACTTTGATTTTTGTCCGAAATAAGCATTTTCAAGCTCAATTCTCTGCAATATAAACCCAATAACAATAAAACATATATAATCCTTAGATTGATGATTTGTTAACCCAAACAAAAATATATAATTCCCAATTCATGCATTTTTATAATAAATTAAAAAAATAATTATCAAAAAATATAAATATAAAAAACACTGATAAGCGCTCGACTAAAAGTTCAATTTAAACTCCGAATCCATAAATTATATTGATGCTTGTATAACTCACTTGAGAAGTTCGAGAACTAAATTTTATTTTTAGGCTCGATAAATAATATGAGCCAAATATGTGCAAATCAATACTCAAATCAGATTCAACTCATTTACATCCACCGTATAGTACTTAATTTTTAACGAAAGCCGCATAAACCAATATGCCGAAGGCTCTTGAACATGTCAACCAACCATAACAAGAGATATACTCATACAGATCACAGAACCTTCCCAAATGGAGACACATTATCATCTTCATTATGCAATAGTAACAGTGACTGGAATTCTGATCTTCTACTAAGTCACATCCTTAAGTTGTTCTTTACAAAGAAAGATTTAGATCTAATACACAAATGAAAGAAAATGTGAGCCAAGGATCTAATCACACCGATCAGCACTATACAGCCATGAGAACTAAATCAATGCACCCAACAAGAAAACTTTTACGATCCTCTGCTCCTGTTAAAATTGCAGAAAGGGTGTAAGTTAACGTCAAACTAATTAATTCGAAATAAGAAAAGATTGTACAAGGAAGATTCAAACCTCAATCAACTTTGTGGGACTGGTCGTGCTCGATAAAATCTAATGCTTCGTCCCTGGATACAACATTAACGTAGCTGACCCTATTTTTGTGCGTCACCCCATATATCTTGTCAGCAACTTTCACAAGCTCTGGACGGAAAGTTGTTGTTATAAACTGGGTGTTCTGCATGTCTGCCAAACGACGAACCATGTCTACCAAACAAAAAGTTTTAAGGAATGCAAAATCAAAGGAACAGCCCAAGGAATGCATAACCCTGTGCCCAGGTGAGGCCCAAAAGTTGCGCTCGGGCCTAAGCACGTTTTTCACAACAATGGTCCTTCGTCCGATGTGGGACATTTTATTCTCCAAAAATTAACTAGTACTTATCAAAAAATAAAAAATAATTAGTACTCCCTCCATTCCAGAAGAAAGAGATTGTTTTCCAAATCCTAAAGTCAAACCTTAAATCCTAAATTTCAAATTAACATGAACTCATCAAATTTTAATCAATACAAATTTGAATGGCGTAAACTATCTAAAAAGTTCTACTCGTGAAAAAATTTGTTGTTTTCAATCATATAATGAATCACATCAATTTTAAGATTTTCGGAATTGACCCTTAAAATTTGAACGCAATCTCTTATTTTTTGGAAAAAAGGGAGTACATAATTAGGTTCACCACAACTCTAGAAGATATGATAAAAGATAAGAATGCATAATAAATTAAGAAGGATACTTCCGACAGCAGTTCTGTACTGAGGATCCAAAGCAGCATCAATCTCATCAAATAGATAAAACGGAGCAGGGTCACATCGCTGTATGGCGAATATCAGTGTCAGTGCAACCACGGTTTTCTGACCACCAGACAGCTGCTTCATCGACTGTGTCTCACCTTGCCCCGTGAAAGAAACCTGCCACCAAGTTGAAAGATAGCTCTGTAAATATTAATATTTAATACAGTCAAATTAAATAGATAACTTCCAGAAGGTACTTGTTGTGGAACTACTTTTAGTCCACATGTTAATTCCTTAGATATACTTGCCTTTACTTTCACACCAATGTATTTCTCAACCCTTCCCTCCATCATATCAGTTGGGCGTGGTCCATCCTCATCGAGATCATCATCATCTTGATCACCATCCTGTAACGTCAATATAAAACCATTAGAAACCTGCATTCTCATTCAAATTGAATATTTTACAGTAGTAAAAATTACACTTCAATTATTAACAGAACGTTTCTGTAGACTATAGCACAATTTTAAATCACAGAGTTTATTCACATTGTTTAAGACATGACAATAACTCCTAACAAGTGCAAATAATCCGAGAGGATGGACTTTCCAGAAGATTTCGATTTGATAGTTAACCCAACATTTTCTAACGGGAATTTGCAGGAATTTGTTGGGACACCAAGGAAGGAATATTATGATGTTAGAAACATTTACAATAGCTTGTAAGGCCCTATAACCCTCAATAGCCAATATGGGTCAGTTCTTGTGGCGTTGAGGTTATATTATATGTCCCTCTCACTCACCTCAATAATTAAAAAGTTAATAAATAAAAAGGAGTTCACTTTTTTACTTTCAGAGGTATTTGGGATGTCCTTCGTTAAAGATTGTATTCTTTCCACGTCTGATTGTTTGGTGGACTTCTTGTCCACCTTGATGTAACTTTTTCTTGCCAATAAATTGTTCCTTCAATCGATAAAAAGTCAATAAATAAAAACCACATAATTTATATACTTAACTCGATTAAACAAGAGAAAGAAATTTACCTTTTTCTTCATCATAACCAAATGACCATGCCCATTTTGCACAAGTTCAGAAAATACTTCTCGAAAATGCTTGGCCACACCTTTGAAGGTACGTTCTATTGATTCATCTTTCCGTTGATCCAGCACTGTTATAAGTTCTTTAATTTTCTGCCAAAAATAGAATTTTTTATCGTTGTACTTTTAAACTTAATATACTAACTGAAGCTCAAAAAATAAACATTCGACTATTAGGTGAGCACCTCATCACCAGCATTCAGTTCTTCTTGTCTTTTCTGCAGTTCTTCTCGTTGATCTGTAAAATTCTGATATTGATCAAGTGCTTTCTTGTTAACATGGCTGAACTTTTGCAGCTCCTCGTTACACTTGTGAAGCATTTTATACAGTTCTTTTATGCTCTTCCGCTTGTGTCTGTTATATATAAAAATAAAGGAAAACCAAGTAAATACAACAATCAGTTAATAATCTATAATGAACTATATAATCATTAAATAGAGTAAAGAGTAGTACGTTTCAAATGCATCTGAAGATAATGGGCCTAATTCCCTGATTTTCTTTGAGTACTCTTCCTGCTTGGCAAAAAAGATATTTCTTTTACTTAATAGATTTTCCAGTTCTTTTGCTTCATCCTGAAGAGTCCCCTGATAGTCATCTTCCAAGCTCTGTGTTTTCATCAGGCAGCATGTTAGCATCAGTGACAACTACTAAAGACTGAAGTTGAACCTTAAAATATGCCAATAACCTTTAGCTTATTTTTTTCATCTTTGATCTTTTTAAGCTTCCTTGTGCGTTCTTCTATGCTCTCAGAAGCTCCTGTAAGAGATAAATTTGGGCAAAAGTCAACACAGATGTTAGATACTAACTAGATATTTTGAGAATTCAGTGGATTCATCTGAAGAAGCTCTACTTTTAAGCTGCTGAGTCATCTCGTCAACTAACAACTTGGCATCCTTTAGTTCTTGCCTCTTCATTTCAAATTCACTCTCTAACATGTTGGGCTCTGCAGCCAGTTTTATTGCCTCCAATTCTTGTTTCCGCCTAACGAGGTTTGTTGACAGATTGGTCTCAAGCTCCGCTATTCTTGTTTCAGTCTAAATTGGTGATTAATACCAATAAGAAAGAATTAAGTAAAATAAATAAATAAGATACATATGCTCATGTAGGAAGGCAATTGTTATTTAAATTAATTCAACCAGAATCACTAACAAACCTCCATGCGATTTGTCCTGCATAAGATAAGCTTCTCTTTTAGCTCGGTTATTTCAGGGTTCAATCGTGACAGAGAGTCTTTTTCCTGTGGTGATAAGTGATCAACAAGCTCTGTACCCATCTCATCCCTTTTCATAGCTATACTTGCTTTGAGCTGATCAATTTGATTAAGAATGTTTAAAAGCACCTTCCCCTGAAAAAATATCCAATCAGTTAGAAAAACCAATTATAGGAACACGATAATAGATGAAGGCAACTAATATATTGCGCATTACCTTCTTCTCAAGGGCTTTGGAATCGGACTGCTTCTGCTTATTAGCATTGTCAATATCCTGTTTAAGCTGTTTCAGTTCTGATCTATCATGATCAAGCTTGGCATCGTTTTTCTGCTTCTCGGAAACAAGTTCATTAATCCTCTGATCTATCTGTAAGGACAATTAAGTGAACACAAGTTCTGATGACCACACATTATACTTTTATAAGATCCTGAAAATATAATCAGACCATATCCAGATGTGGGAGTTTCTAAAAAGCTAGTAGCATTCGAAATTTTAAAAATTCCAACAATTTGAAAGGATATCTTGGAGCTCAAATCTAACTCTGGCCAATTCAGCTTCCTTCTCGTTAATAGACTTGGTATCTTGTCTAATAATGTTCATAAACTTCAGTTTTGAGCGCCTATGATCATAAAATCCTCCCGTCATACCACCTTTCTTGCTAACTTGATCACCTGTAACAGTAAAAAGGATGAAATCTTTAAGGCAACAGGAAAAAGGTTAAATGAGTACAATAACAAAAAAATAAAAAATATTATAGCCATGTTTAACCCCAGAATGCGATTTGCAACCTGGGACCTTGAGGTTATTGCTCAAAGCCTTGCCAATTAACTCCCTACTCTTGGGGTCTGAGCACAGCACGCGCGCACACACATACACAAAAAAAGTCTGAGCACGTGCACGCGCACACGCACACACGTGCACACACACACCAAAAAAAAAATTTACAGCAGACCTTCCAAAGTTATGCAGTCCAGGCCATCAGTGCGTGCAACTCTAGTAGCCACATCCAAATCTCGGCAAATAACTGTTCTAGCAAAGACCTACATGAACACCAAGCAATTATATACTCTGAGTGAAGTAACTGATAGGAGAATATAAGGGAAGATATAACTGCTCGAGAAATCACAGGATAGCAACACTAAAACATGTCAACTTGATGCAAGAGGTTAGAAATAAATAAAGCAGAAAAAAGAAAGTATATTTCTTAATTGCAAAAAGATACTCCCTCCCTCAATTCCAAAATTAGAGATACCTTAAGAAAACAACGATTTTTTAAAATAGATGTTGGGTTACAATTTTTGCAAAAAAGGGGAGTGTTTATAAAACAATTTTTTTAAAGAGATGATGTAAGATTTCATTGATATTTATAATGAAATGATGAATAAGGAACACCATAGCGTTTTATGGTACTAAACTAGAAACGTATCTCTAATTATGGAACGTACCAAAAAGGAATAACTACCTCTAGTTTCATAACAACCTTAATTTAAGGAAAATAGTGATGCCACGAGGATTAGAAAGCATAAGTGCATAACAATGTGAGCCTGTGGCTAGTAGTCATGCCATCAAAACTAGCTCTATCTTGTTAACAATACTACCAAGGAAAATATTTTTCAACTGAAATAAAACCTTTCATCCCATATCTAACCTGGGCAAATGCAGGAGTAAAATTGGGAGAGAATTTCAATTTCTTCAAAAGAGGGATCACATCCGAACTCTGCGGATAAGAAACATGAGGAGCCTTCACCCTGTTCAGTGGTATAAATGTAACTCGTCCACCTTTTAGGGCATTTAGGTGTCTAATTATCAGGGTAGATATTTCATCATTTTCAACCACCACGTGAAACAAGCTGTAAATGTTGGGGCCAAAAAGTAAAGTTACTGATGATACTGCAAGCATGGCATGATATAAAAAATGAACAGAGCTTAGCAGCTGATCCGGCTGATAATATAACAAAAATCTGGAGCTTGACGAATACTTTGAGACTTCTTGCATACCTGTTTCCACCAGTAACTTCAACAGCAGTGAAAAATTTTTCATCACAATCAAGCAACTCGAAAATTGGACCAAATACTCCTTGAAGTTTATATTCTCTGCATATTCGCCGGACAGAATTCAGCCCTCTTCTGATATCCTGAGGAAAAATTGTAACCAGGATTAATAACAGAGAATCGCGGAATCTGCAAAGAAAAACTCAGACCCTTTTTTAGCCAATTAGTATCCCTAATAGTCTCCCCAATCTTGTTGATATGATTCATGAAAATCAGTAGGAAATGTTTGCTAATTTGCAAATACAATTGAGAAATATTAAATGTATTAATTTATTGATAGAAAACAGGAGAGGAATTACTTACACCAGGAGTTGCCTGATCGAGGCTTTTCTCTGCCTTCACAACTTCTGTTTTCAAGCGCTCAATTTCAGCAGAAAGATCACTTTCTTTCTTCCACAAGGACCTGAACAAATAAATAAAAACAAGTAAATCATACGGCATATTTCAGATTTACATTGATTAGCATTTCACATAAAAATGCATGAAAATAATCGTACTTCCTCTCATCGTGCAGCTCATCCCTCTTTGTCTTATAGCGATTAAAGTCTTCATGATACCGACTTAAAAATGATTCTAAAGAAGCCACATCAGTTTGGCGACCATTTATGTAGACATCCTTCTCTTCCAGCTCAGCATTGAGCTTGTCAATTTCATCCCTGAGTTTTTTCTCCTGAAACATACCCACAAAAGAAAAAAGAATGTTATATGCAAGAATTAATGCAGGGGCAAAAACTAAGAATGCTAGGAAAAATAGGAAGCTAGAGAAGCATTTATTGAACTTTAAAAAACTATGGAGGTCCATCCCCCGGGCATGGGCCATCTATTGAGTATATCCAAGGATTACTTATAAAGAGATTATATTATAAATATTAATTAATATAGAGAATTACCTGCATAAGATTTGTAGACAGAGCCCGCTCATACTCATCAACTTCCTTTTGGAGCCATTTGTCACGAGCAGCTTTATTAGCAAATTGAGTTGCACGGCCTTGTTTTTGATAAAGAATGCTAAGCCGTTTTTCACGCTCCATTATTCTATATACCAAATAATCAATTTATTAGAAACCAGACTAACTAAATACTCTTCACTCTTCCACAAAGATGTGTATTTTGTTGGATAAAAACAAAAGTGTACTTATAGTTATACATAAAATATTGATCTCTCCATAGTCCATATAATTACTCCCTCCATCTCACTGTGATTCCATATTCAAATTTCTCGAAAAGATGACAAATTTACACAATGAATGACTAATACGGCGTGTAAAATACCATGTCTAACAGTAAAAGATACAGTTGAATTCCAAGGGACATACTCTCTCGTTATATCCTCCTCCTCCCTGACTTGCTTATTATGCAACGGCTTGATTTTGTTAAGATCCTCCGTGGACTCCTGAATTTCTCTTTGTAGAAGCATAAGCTGACTAGTTGCATCCTCCTACGCAAAGAAATTACATGATTAAGCGCTGGACCCACCTAATCAATGCTTTTAGACAGGACATATCTTGAAGAATATACCTTCGCTTTTCTATTCCCAGTGATCTTTTCTTGAAGGTCTTTATCATCAAGCTCGAGTTGTGCATGCTTTTTAATAGCATCAGTCCGCTGCTTCTCGACAGATTCTTTCTCTCTGTTTAAACTTTGAACTTCTTTGGTCAAATCTTTATATGTCTTGTCTAACTCCTTTGACTTTTCATGGGCATCTAGCACATTGTTGTACATCTTCGTTGACGCTTCAGAAATCTTGTTACGAGCCTCATCAACCTGCATTGATTGTGGCATATCAGCATCAATGAAAGCCAGAAGCACAACTGCCTTGAAAGTATTGTAAACTTAATAAATATTCATAATTAATTTAGAGAGATATAATCATTTCTATAATAATTACTATCTAAAAATCATTAAGGGGCTATTTAGGAAAAAAATTGTTAATCAGCATGTCTAATGAACTTGGGAAATATATTTATGGACGAACAGAGTGTAATTTATCAAAAAATATTACATGCTACTACTCCAATATAACTAACCTCCACTAGTTTCTGCCTTGCATCATGAAGTTCTTTGTCATATAAGGTGTATTCTAGGGATTTTCTTTGCTTGTCAAGCTGCTGATATTTTTTGAGTTCTGCTTTCTCTTCATCCAGCTCTCTTAATCTCTCATCCAAGTATTGAACAACGTGAATAATTTGATTCCGTTTATTTCCTGATTAACAAAATGAATCTATAAGAAATCAAACACTCCATCCAGGAAAAAGAACCTAACTCAATGTGAATAGTACTTGCCAGTTTCTTGCATAATTTTCAGACTTTCACGACGTCTTTCTTCATATACTCGTGTGCCACCAATTTCTTTCAGTAGATCCAGTCGTTCCGAATCTTTCATTAGTGTTAATGATGCTATCTATTAAATGATCCAAAACTGTGAGCCAGATTCTGATAATAAAAATCAAAAATCGAAATAAAGAAATAAATAGGGCAATAGCTCCATACCTTCCCCTGCTGCACGACATAGTAAGGATTGGAGCGAGAGAACCCAGCACTTTCCAGTAAATTCATAACTTCTGTTTTCCTGCAAATTTGTAGTTACCTTTTTTTATTAGCACAAGGACGGTGACATGAGAAAGAAAAGTGTAAACATAGCAAAATATATACTTGATGTTAACATCGGCACTCACGTGATATGCTTTCCATCCAAAAAGTACTCATCCTTTTTTAGACCAATTGTCCTTCTCAAGCGTACTTCCTCCTTATCAACCTGACAAAAATATAAAATGCTGTCTAACATAACTAAACAGAAAGATATTGTTCCAAGAGATGGAAGTCCTGCAATAGGCCATTGGTTCATAATAGATAGAAATCCAACATAAAGGGTAAAAGTTTTGTAATCAAGATCCATAAGTAAAAAACCTATTGCTACACAATAGTTATAAGTCTAAGACCATCTATGCAATTTATCAAGCAGGCACTTAACAATGATAAAATGACAGATCAGTCATTAGAGAAAATGTATTTTGATCCTCGGAAATACACAGAGGAATTGATTAATAAAAATACTGGTCAGAATGATTACCGGGATGCGGTTGTCAGAGTTATCAAACACAATCTCCACGAAAGCAGATAACACTTGGTGGCCTGCACCTTCCTGGACAATATAAATGTATAGCAAGATTATATAAATGATACATTAAAAAGTACCAAGCATGCTACATCAAAATTATTAATGGGAAAAATAAATAGAGAAATGATACAGAAAACATACATGGAGAAAGGCATGCCTGTCTTCAGAGCGCAGGTTATGGAAGAGGTCACTGATTACAAAACGAATAGCTAGAGCAAAAGAATTTAAGGGAAAAAAAGGAAGAGTAAGAGCCACAGAATGTCAATAGAAGCCACATAATAGTTAAGAATGAAACTTAAAACTGGTAATGCACGAGTCATTTACCATGGAAAAAGTTTGACTTCCCAGATCCATTAGCACCAACTGCAGCGAAATTTAAAAAAGGATTTCTTATACAGAATCAACAGCAAGTACATAACAATTTTTAAGACAGAATATAAAATGACAACTGATATACATCCCAGTTTACGATATAACATTGGTAAATTTCACATTTACCAAGACATTCTACCTCATCAAAAATATTCTATGCCAAGAAGTTGGGTGGATTTCAATCAGGATTAACAACAATAACTTTGGAGTACTCAACTCAACTCAGCTACACTAGAAATTTAAAGATTATGATGCATGTGGAAGGAAATTATCTGGATATTCATGCAATAGCAATACAAAATCAGAGTCCTCAATTTTCAATTTCTTTGGGTAATGTATGACATAAATACTTTATCCCTTCCCTTTACACAACAATTGGATTGCAATATAAATCCATATAATTCAAATAAAAACAGAGCTTCAAATGGATGTTTACATTTATAATTTTACTTTTTTCAAAATTGAGCCGAAGTACTCATCTGCTTTGCATGTCCCAAATTTTTTCAATTTTAAAACTCCAATAAGAGTAACCAAAATGGGATAGATTTCCCTTCTACAAAATAAAGAAAATTTTTGACTTATCCCCCACCATAGTTACCAGGTGCATGGAGGAAATGCTTATGTATTTATTTCAGATTGCCTTGCAGACAATATGCGTTATTGGCGTCATGCCGTCATGTTAATGTAGAGATTGAGGGTACATATGGGCATGTAGCATAACGCATAGAACTTTAAGTAATAAGCATAAGGAGTAACATCATTACCAACACAATTAACTTTAGCACTGAAAGGTTCAGTTGCAACTTGTTCTTTATAGCTCTTAAACCCTTCAATAATAACCTGTAACCAAGATACTTTACTTAATCAAAAGAAAAAAAAAAGTTGTGATGTATATAACTACAAGACTCGACATACGAGTCAACCATTCAATTACCTGCTTTATGTACATTTTGAGATTTTAATATCTCCACTATTTCTGTAAAACAATTGCAAACAAATCAGAATCAGCACTACAACATAACAGAGTGTGATATATATTTATATATATATCTATATATAAACATATTATATGCTCTCAACTAGGGGTGTTAAACGAACTGAGCCTTCGTGAACAAGTTTGGGCTCGTTTAAAGCTCAAAAAAGCTCGTTAAGAGCTGACATCAACAAGCATAGCTCGGCTCAGCTCGGTTCGCTTACACCCCTAGAACTAGCCTCAACCAACCATCCTAACTAGGGTTTAACTGAATTGGCAAAAACTTAGATTCAATTCTCTTGAGCTCAGTAAAGATGATAGAAATAAAGTGTTGCTGTCACACTACACTCTAACCCTAGCCCTCTCTATGAGTGAGCAGAGTACAATTTAACAGTAGAGTATATAAACTGGAAGACAATAGTGAGTAAATTACGCAAGTGATTAACAGCAACACTCAAACCCTAGCTCATGAGTATAGCACAATTAAAACAGTCGAGTAAGTAAATTCGACTACTATATTTATGAGCAAATTAAGTAAATGATTGAGAAATTACAAAGAATCAAACCACGAAACTATGCAAGTGATAGAGAGAGGGGGGGCGCTTACAGTGCAGAAATGGTGGAAGATTGAGATTTGAGACAATCAATTTGGGACAGCCGAGTGTCAGAAGCTGTAGAAGACGGTTTACTCGATAGCGAAGTTGGAGAGCTCTCGGTGATTTCAGGGAAGGTAGTAGTAAAATTTGATTGGGCGGGGAAAATGGGGCAGTCAAAAACGGACAGAAAAATGTTGGGTTGCCGGGATGCGTTCGGACTTCGGAGCAGTGTCGGGTATGAACAATTAGAATATTCATGTTCTTTGTTATTTACTACTACTTGTTCACAATCACACGTTTACATAAAGGACTAATCATATACTCCCTCTACTTCAAAATCCCAAAATCAAAAAATTTAATTTATTCGACAAAAATCTAAAATGTTTTAAAATATAATTGTACATATAAGTTTGATCTCATACAATTTATATTAGGCCATTTTAAATATGATGTATTTTAATTATTCAGTAAATAATCCAATAGTATGGATGTTTAGATATTCAAAAATATTAGATCACAAAAAAATTCATTTAATTTGAAATTGTGGAGCATCATTATTATAATAGTATAAAATAAATTAAAAATAATCAAATATAAGCCTTTAAAATATACTTATTTTACACTATTATAATAATAATGCTTCACAACTCAAATTGAATAAAAAATTTCGTATTTTAATATTTTTGCATGCTCTTAACATCCACATGATTAGATTATTCAATAAATCATCAAAATATATCGTATTTGAAGTGACCCCATATAAATTAAATCAACCTTATATGACTTTTACTGTTACAATAATAAAGAATATATCACGTTCAAACTATGTTTAAAATATATAGATATAAAAAATATAATGTATAAATTTATTTTTAAAATATTTTAAAATTCATCCTAAAAATTGTTAAAATTTTATTATCATTCTTTTTGAGACGGATGAGGCATTATTCAAAACTCTTCACCTTGTTCAACTTCAATAATTTACTTTTAAATAGTTTCAATTAAGTGATTAAATTCTTCATTTATTCTAATTAATTTTGATTGACTACATGTGCCTTTTGATTATTTTTTTTTTCAAATTTAACTTTAAAATTATTTTTCGTTTTATGTTAATAGAAAAATATACTATAGTTATCAACTGACCATTCATTATTTGGTGTCAAAATATCTATTCTCTTTCAAAAATTTATAAAAAAAAAAAAAAAAAAAAAAGCATTACCCTCCAAGCCTTTTAACTCTAATAATGAGGGAGGGTTTTTCTTACTTTTTTGAAGAGACCCCATTATATGACCATCCAATAAGATTGAAGACTAGTAATTATTGGAAACTAGCTCAAGATTAAGGCATTCGTTCGGCCAATTTGACCTGGTCAAAATAACATGAGCATCACATCGATCAAAATTAAGGTTTAATAATTCTCCTAATAACTTAGGAGAATTAAGTCCATAAAGATAAAACTCAAACGAACTCTAATTGTAGCACATGTCTAGATACATTATGTGATATCCGAAAATTTCTACAGGGAAAATGAAAGTGTAATGAGAATATTTTTATGAAAATGACAGTATTGTTCGTTAGTTAATGAATTTTTACTAAGTATTGTTCCATAAAATTTTCTTGAATATGGATGAAAGTAATGAATCATAGATTT
>JAUMHB010074880.1:0-11369 GCA_032359685.1 Pittosporum tobira | reverse complement strand
ACTTAAAATATATTTAAATTATCCAGGCGCAGAATTTCATATTCACACGAGTTCTTGGGCGTATGCTGGGTCAAGAACTGGTGGTCCAGGATTAAATTTGTTTCAATCAGTCTGTAATTCCCATTAAGAATTAAGGTATTTTAGTACCTGTATTGGCTAAAATATGGACACATATAGATACAACTATTCCATATTTATTTTCACAATAATAAAAACTTCATGTCATGGTATGTTCAATATACTTCAAAAAATATTTCTCAAGCTATTACAATCCTAAGTTATGAAAACTTTCTTTTATGATGATTTTGTTTTGAAACAGAAATCAAAGTACCAGCTGCATTTTGAGTTTTGTGTTTGTTTGTTTTAAACATTTCTGCCAAATAGGTGGACCTATAAAATAGTATATGAGAAAGCAAGAGTTATTACACAAATAAAAAGATTAAAAAAAATTATTTTGGCACATAATATAAGGATAATATTGGGAGATATACATATTGTAATGTTTTGTGATGTAACGGTCAATTCTTTTATTTTGTACCTTAAAGTCCGATATTCGATTTGATAATCAGATGAATATTTATTTAATATCTTATCAACTGCATTGCTTATTTCATAATATAACATATATATAACATAGGAGTATAAGAATTCAAGGGCGTACGTCCTCGTTTGTGCACATGTGCGGATCCATATATATGTGTGTGTGTGTGTGTGTTGGCCGGCCCATTAAAACCTATAAAACAATATTAAAGAGCTCTAACCACCCATGCAACTAGCTGAAAAAGTCAGGAAACCTAACCGACCTTTGTGACTCCCATGAACTTAATAAAAGTCAATGCAACCGCCATCGTTATCCATTTTGAACACTTTTTGTTTCTCTTAATTCCTAGAAGAAAAGAAGGTGAGAAAAATGCACTGTTAAGACGAGGAGGAAGAACATGCAGCAGCAGCAGCAGCAGCAAGGACATCTGATCTGATCTCTGCCAAACTTGTGTTGTAAAATCTGTCAAACAAATATCCTCCTAGCTAGCTTGTTGTCTAACTATCACGCACAAGTATTTTGCTTAATTGGATAACATGAAATTAAGGTATGTTCTCCTTTGAATTTCTTCGTACTAGTTTTGAAATCCAGTTAGCGTTTCTTTGATGAAAAATCTAATGAATACTGCAGTGCACAATAATCTAGTATTGATATTAATTATTTCATGATAATTAATTTGATGGTGGCACGTACTGAATAATATTCATAAGTATTACGTACGTTAAAATGTCTTAGGTTTGGTTCTTATATTTTTCTGATTTGTTGTGCTGCTAACCTTAGGTACGTATTGGAAAGTTCAGAATCATAGCTTACTTCATATTTTCGGTATATATGCACCAAATTAGTTAGAAATTTTATTTTTTAACGCCCTAATTCGGTGATTGATCGACCCTAGATCGAGGTTTCTCAAATGGTAAAAAACATCCAAAACTTATATGATTGAACAATAATTATATTTATTTTTATTAGAATTTATATAAAAATATAAACAACAAACATAATATATATAATAGAAAATAATATATTAAACAATATAAGAACAAAACAATATTAGTATGATTTCAGATTTGGAGAGTGCATGTGAGGTCTTATATATGAATAATTAACTTATGGACCAAGTTAAGATAATTTACGGGCCAATAATACAATTCAATTCTATATTGGATACTAATTAATACTAATACCATAAATACTAGAATATTAATTATATCATAAATACTAATGCCATAAATATTCAAACTACTATAAATATTATAATATAATATTAATTATATTAATATAATTAATATTATATTCTCTAACAATTTTATTTTATTTTCTTGCAAATAAAAGGATGTATAATATATTAAACAAACATCGTAAGTACATCAAACCCACACACATCCGCCTATTACAACACCATACTAGCTTTTCCTGCATGTATCACGGTGGCCAGATGAAGCTACCCTTCACTCTCTTGTTTGGCATAGGACACTTCGTATATTCAATTCGTCCTGACTAGTGCAGCTGACGATTATCAAAATTACAGCAATCAAAAATTATTGCTATTATCAGATTTTAACGATCAGAATATTGAAGGATATCATAATATTCAATGAATTTTCTATAATCAGATAAATATCATAATTTTCAATGGATTTGCTTAATTAAGATTTAAGAATAAGGTGATTATCAAAAGAAAAAGGTACAACTTGATCGACGCAAGTTAGTTACGCCAAACGGACCATTAACTAGTCAGGTTAGGAAGGCATAAAGGTTTTTCAAATTTTATGTTTTTCATTTTTTAGACACTGAGCTCTAATAAATAAATAAATAAACTTTTAGAAATTGAGCCACAAATTATTTGAATTTTTTCAAATTAAATCTTTTAATAAAAATCCGTCTAGTATTGATTGGAATATAACATATATCTCTCACATTCGTTTATAAAAAGATATTTCAATGGTCCCGTAACTTAATCTCAAAAATTTTCTCAATAAATGACTTGAATTTTTGACTGCAAATAAATTAGAACTTAACATTATTCTGGACCATTAAATAACGGAAGTGCGAGGTACATGCCATAATCGGACTGGTTTTGATTGAAAGGTTTAATTTTAAAAAGTTCATCTAGCTCATATTTTAATTTCTATTGATTTTTATTTATTTTTTTGTTTCTTTCTAGAGCTCAATATCCAAAAAATAAAAAATATATAAAGTACAAAATGCTTTTAAGCCTACATGAAACAGACATCATCTAAACTAGAAAACTATTGAGTCCTTCTCCACATATTTCCACTGATCATTCAATACCTTCAACCACCCATAGATTGGTTGGCAGGGCCGCAGGGGCATCTTATTAATACTGAGATGTGAGCTACTTGTGGTGACTCGTGTCACCGATTTCTTTTGTCCTCCCTCACACATATAATAATAAGTTTATGCTTCAAAATTTCTCATTTTTTCCTTTTGTTGGAACAAGAAAATACTAAATATAACCGTGATGTACGTATGTCGTCATCATCTTTATCACCACATTCACAAATTGAAGAGAGACAAATGTGTACGTGTTTCACCACTTCACCAATCACATTTAAATAGAGAGCGACACTAATGAAACATTTCTCTGTCCTCGACTACGTAATGATCTTAATGAATTGGTACAGTCATCCGGTAATTTTTGGAGTTCCATCAAATTCGAATTTAGTTGAAATTTGTGTCTCGTTTCCAATTTCAAGATTTGGTACGGAGTTGTCAAACATATCATAACAATAATAATATACCGAATCCATGTAAACTTCTACACCCGATATACTAATTACGTTTGAGGAGGATGAATCTCGTATGCTGTAAATCCATATGTTTAGGCTATGAAGCCTTACACAAAGCTTCAAGCTTAATCAGTCAAGCAGAAAAATACATTAGATAGATCAGAATCCAAATTGGGAAGATTTTACAATTATAAAGGTTGGTCACTAACAAACCAAAATATAACCACCTCAGATCAAAAGCTACAGAGGACAGAAAGCTAATTGTCTGGATTCAACAACTTGAAATAATGCACTATCGGCAACTTTTGGTCCTCAGCCAAGACTAGGCTTCAAAAACCTATTTCAAAAGACATTACATTTAAAACTATTACGGTAATTAAGTTAGAGGAAGTTTCAGATTATGCAATGACCTAGGTTTACTTTATCTTCCATGGGCCAAGTCAATACCCGAACCAATTACCCTTGCAGGGATCATATCCGGTGCGTTCTTGACTTCCTCCCTTGGTTATAAAATCCCACCGTAAACAGAGCCAGCTGCATATTCTATCTTCCCTCTTCCCTTGAAATGTCACTAGAAACACGCGAGTGTAGGTACATTAATGAATAAAAATAAAACTCGGACAAATTTTAGCAACCAAGGCTTACCTTATCAGGTGGTCTGATCAGGTACGACTGCACTTTTGATCCTCTCTACGGTACACTTGATAAGGCTGTTAACAGTTGCCACCGATCCCAGGGAGAGTTTTGCTGTTGGAACTGAGTCAACCAAAATTTGAAAAGCAACAGTCAGTAGAGATCCACCCGGCCCAACATCAAGAATTCCTCCACCGTTTTGACCTGGCCCATCAGGAAGTATGGCAAAACCAGATGGTAGAAGGGCAACATAATCAGGGTCACCACCACTTAAGACCACGTTCATAGCAACAATATCAACTGGAGCATATATTACGTATGAGCCCGTAGAATCTCTGCAACTCTCTTGTAGTATAAGCATGTTGCTTTGGCTTGAGTTCGCGCTCTACAATTTTAGAAAGTTAATATTTTAGTTCAAAAGATAAGAGAGAAGTACTTGAAATGATGAAATTGACAAATATTTTTAACTTACATTAACACGCAGCAGGGAGACACAGTTGCCAGGATCGCGGCCATTAGCAATGTGTGCCATTTCTTGAACTAGTCCACCATTTGACAAAATATCCCACTGTATAAATCAGTTAAATTTAGTCAATTTGTTTGACATAACGTTTATTTATATATTTTATCAGGACAAAAAGGTGAAATTTTATGAGACAATGGAGAAATTACAAGCAAGTGGAATAACAAAAATGAACTCATCATACCTCGCTTCTGGAGTTCTCATCTCTAAGAAAATCAAAAACCGTTTTAGGAGGAATTGGAAGCCAAAATGAAGTAGCGGCACTTAACACAATACCAGGAGGCCTGCCCGGATCATCCACACTCTTTCTGGTCATTACCCTTACGTCATCGGCCCCACTTCCCGATAAAGTCGTCCATGTGTGTGCAGTTGAAGCTCCAACACCAGCACAAAAGCTCAGCACCATTCTCTCAGCCAGCTTCAACATACTCTTTCTCCCTTCGGGTGTTGTTATCACTGTTCAATTAATCGTGTCAGTTAAACCCTTCTCTCTCTCTCTCTCTCTCTCTCTCTCTCTATATATATATATATATATATATACACAGAGTTTTCCAAGAACAGAAATTTCAGTATATAGATTTATGTGTATTACCTCCAACATCTCCGGCTGGAATGTTGTTTGCCATTGCACTTGCAAGGCGTTCACATTGTCGATCTAGGGTTTCCACCCAGCGTTTTGCCCCAAATGCAAGACCTGAATTAACTAGTGATCGATATATTTCATGAACAGCAGTATCATCAAATTCCACATGCTCAACCCATGTCACCTAAAAAAGTAAGAAAAACATGATTTTATTCTGCTAAAAAAGAGAAAAGGGGCTATGAATTAATACATCATTGGAAGTATTTACTTTGGAGTAACCATTTGGCTGTTCTTGGATCAAACATCCAGAAGGCCTTCTTCTACTTCGAGAAATCGACAAGGGGCGTAGCAAACTGTCTAATGAAACATCAGCAACAGCCCATGTCCCATTATCATGTTGTTTACAGTACCTTACAAAGTAGTTTTCGCGAGTTGGAACTAACGGTGACGGAACCTGAAACTCCGCTGTCATCTGAAAACCAAAATTTTCTATGTTAAGGTAAATTAAATCTATATCTTTTTACTCATTTAAATGCATAATTATTATATATAGAGAGAGATGGATTATATGCACGTATACCACTTGTAAAGCTCCATTGTAATTCCCAGCAACTCCAGTTGAAAGGACTGCTAAGGTCATTGCTCTTGAAACAATACCCGGAAACAAACTTGCCCATTGGTTCTGATATTCATCATATGGTTAAACAAATTAGTTAGGTAATTTTAATTATAATACAAAAATATGAGGAAAATGAAAAGGCTTACATACCGCATCCATTAAAATTTCAACGAGATTCATGTGATTCATTATGATGACTGCTGATTCTCTTGAAGCCTCAGATTGTAGGCCCAGGGGCTTTGGTCCAATCCCCCTAGGGAAGGTTCGCATGTATTCCTCTTCACTGAACATCTCGGTAGAATTCTGCTCCGTGCTGCTTGGGATCCACAAGGGTTCACCAACCTGTGCCATTCTGATGAGCTCCTCCATTGCAGCAACTGCTAGCTCAATGATGATCGGCTTGTCCGCCTCACTGGGTCCAGAAACTGACCGGAGAGGGGCTCCTGATCCGAAAATCTCTGCCACATTTATTGCAGAATGTGGCTCAAAATTCCCAACTCCAAGATCCAGTGAACCTGATGATCCATGACCAGGAAGACTTGGGAAAGAGAGAATTGGCTTCCCAACATATTTGGCAGCAATCCCTGCTATCCTATCAATCTGCCATTTTTAAAAATATATATATCCAAAATAATCAATATTTGATCACTTCAATGCTACTATATATTCATAAGTGGGAATCAACATTGAACCCAGCTACTTTCCTACATACTAACATATTCCACCTTTGTTCCATGAAAAGAGTTTCATAGGACGTTTAAGAAGTGAATTTCTAAAATTTAGGAACTGAAACTAATATGAATTGAGTTCCAAAAGTAAAAAGAAAAAAATTTGTAATTAGTGGTATTTTTCAATTGTTTTATAATACTCATGACTGAATTGATAAAAAAAAATAAACGAATTAACATTATATTTTGATTTAAAATTGACACAAATTGACTAATAAAAATTAAAATGCATCTTTTTTTGTAGAACAGATAAGTATAATAAGTACGTTTATATACAAGTACCTCTTCTCTTAAACGAGCATTCTCAATCCTCAAGTGTTGCTCATCGAATGACATCTCGCCGATAGCAGCCGGACCACCACAGGTGGGGCAAGTTGTGTTGTTGATGGCTTCTTTGTACCTCACATTTTCTGCTCGGAGTTTCTCGTTCTCATTCCTTAGCGCTGTGTTATCATGGCGTTCATGTTGAGCCTGTGATAAAGATGAATATATCCATGATTAATTCAAGTAGTAGCTTTGTTAAGTTTATGTAGTGTCACAATAATAAGTAGCTAGTGATGTTTCTTCATAAATTAAGCTACAATGTTAATTAAATACAGCTAAAGAAAGATCATTTGATTAGATGAAGTTATTAATACAAACTACTTCCTCTGTTCCAAAATTAATGATAGTTCTGTTCCAAAATTAATGATAGTTCGTTCCAAATTTGAGGACAATTTTTTATTTTGAAACAATAAAATGTCATTAAGATTTTATTTTACCTTCTCTTCGCATCTCTCTTTACATTGTTCATCACAAGACTCACTCATCCAAGCCTCATTGTCCATTTCTGCCACCTAATTATGTTTTTTTTTTCTTCACAATTTATCTCCTCTTAGTTGTTTGAGATAATATCGTTACTTTCTTGAATCTTTATTCATGGAATGGATGGAGTAATTAATAAATTAAGATGCATTATATAGAAACTAGCTCGTGTTTATACCTTCATCTGAGTGCGCTTGTTTTGGAACCAAAATTTGACTTGCAAAGGCTCTAGGCCTAATCGACGCCCAAGCTCCTTCCTTTGCTTATCATCTGGATGAGGGCACTCCTTGAAAAATCTGTTGAAAAGTCCAAAATCGGTTAGTCAGAATGAGTAAGGAATTCCAATAAATTAACACATAAAAATAAATAAATAAATAAAAATAAGTTCGTAATTAATACTTTTACTAGACTTCCAGAAATAGGTGGGTCTCAGTAAAGATGTACATTAATTAACACGAAATTTTAAATAAATAAAGGCTTAAAGGTAATTTTGACCATGTGTTATTATGACTTTTAGACATTGAACCCTGAAAAAAAAAACTTTTGGAAATCGAACCTCAATGTTCATACATTTTTTGAAATCAAACCTTCGGGCGAGTTTTCCGGCCAAAAATTGGAATATTCCGGCAAAAAATGTGAATATTCCGGTCAAAAATACGAATATTCTGGCCAAAATTGGAATTAAAATCGCCGGAAGGTTTAATTTCAAAAAATGTACGAACATTGAGGTTCGATTTCAAAATGTTTTTTTTTCAGGGTTCAATGTCTAAAAGTCATAATACCACAGGGTCAAAATTACATTTAAGCCATAAATAAAAGGCTTACGATTCCATTTCTTGGATTTGATGCTGAGTGTGGCGATGGTAGCGTTTCTTTTTGGGACGTTGGTTGGGATCTTGATCATCGTCACCGGAGGGGAGTTCCAAGTTATCAGTCCCACCAGATTTTGTGTCGAATTCTTCATCTCTCGGCATCTCCAATTGATGATGATCATTATTTTCTTCTGGCGCTTTCTGGTTGTGGCTCATATGATGATCTAGAAGATGATGGCGGCTCTCAAACATGTTTGGTGGACGAAACATAATAATTAAGTTTTTCTGAAGCAGCTGCAGTACCTGTGGTTTAATTTGCAACCTAACAACATAATTTATGACAGTTAAAGCAACCTAAGCTATAATAACTTAGTCAAGAAAATAGAAAACAAAATTAACTTGTTCCCCAAATTGAAAAAAAAAATAATGGGATAAATAAAATAATAGAAGAAAATGAAGACATAAGAGAGAAGAGAGAATATTTTTCATAAGAGGTGAAACAAAACCATTCAGGCAACAGATCTAAATCCTCGTGTGTGTGTACATGTCTCTATTTCTATGTCGACAAGGATTATGTTGAATTATCTGGCCGGATTATTGAGATCATGATATGTGATCTGTAAATACTACTTCATTGTACAAATTCATTTCAAAAGTTAAAAAAAATAGTAGTAAAAAAGCGTTCATAAAGAAAAGGAATTAACTTGGCAAACTAAGTAGCATAGATATTAAAAAGGAACATAAATAAATATAATAAAACCTCTGAATAAATATGCTGTATTAAAATTTTCTACCTATATATCCATGAAGAAGATTAAGGAAAGAAGAAGAAGAACACACACACACACACACACACACACACACACAGATATAAGCATATATGAAACAAGAAATCCTGACCTGAGTCCTGAGGATCAGCTTTGGAAATCTTCTAAATCCTTTGCTTCGGAGAAGCATATGTGAGCATCACAATAGCAGGAACAGAGACATATAAAGGCACAAACCCTAACACTTCTCTCTCTTAAAATGAGATTATCTATGTCGACTTTTGTTACTTGGAGAGTAGTGACTAATTAGATACCTGGCAGTTTCTGAAGAACTCTGCTAATAGGATTATGTAGTAACAGATTACATGTTTTTTGGGCTAAAAAGACTTTCTATGCTTCCATTTACGTGAAATGTCAAAATAGGTTAGTTAGAGATAGTTTTGCAAACAAAAAAGTACGTTGACAACAATTTAAAAATGGACCCCTTGACAAAACTAGATAAATTTATGTAAATATATTGTAACCCCCACTAAGATTTCGCTAGATAGCTGATTTGAAATGGAGAGGTTAACTGGTTTTCAGGCAAAAGTGTCACCGGGAAACTACTTTTTGGAGCTAGGGGTGGTTTTTGAAGAGAAATAAAGAAACGGACGAGGAAAAAGAGGAGATAATATTAAGAGATAGAGAGATAGAGAGAGAGACGGAGAGGTTTGAAAATTGAAGGGAAAAGGAAGAGGTGGAAGCCAAGGAGTTAATGCAGAGCGTATAGAGGGGATGAAATAGCATTTATGGAGGTTGGAGGTGTTAATGGTTTTCTGCTAGTGACAGAGACCAAACTTATTTTCCTATATATATATATAACAATACTAGTATATATCTATAGGAGTGTAAGAGGGAGTGATGAAATGACCTAAATATTTCACTGGCTCTATCTTTCAAACTATTGTATATCTTGTCAAATTAAAAAACTACTGTCCTCGTTTTTTCTCAGGCTTATACTTTTATTACTAATTAGCATAATTACAGAATCTCTCTCTAATGAAATTGGGTTGATCATTCTTTATGTGCATATTTATTTTTAATGCAGACTAAGTGCAAAACTGTTGGTAGTTATTCAAATAAATTGTTTCAAGACAGATTTTTAAAGAAAAATCAAGAAGTTTTGTTTCTTTCGTTAGTCATTTTTACCACAGTAGTTGAAGGTAAATATTTGCATTCAAAATTTTCAAATTGTAGATTTGACAAATTGCTATTATATACGGTAAACTAGATAGCACGAACAGGGACGAAGTTAGGATTTTTCGATAGAGGGGACAATGCAAAAAATTTGCATCCCCTTCGATCTAAAAAGAATGAAGTCATGTACTTTTCTTTGGCCCAAAATAAATAATATAGACACATATATTAATAAAAATATATGATGTGTGTTTAAATAATAATAATTTTGTGGGGATACTCACTTTTTTGTGGTTTAAAATCTTTCTCTCATCAAAAGTTATTTTTCTTAATTTGTAGACTTTATGTGTTTTAGTCATTTTTTTTGGGACGGATGGATTGTTAAAAAGTTATTAGATAAATAATTAATGTAATTAATTTTAAATAAGCTAATCAAATTATTTAGGTAAATATTATTTTTCTAGAAAGAAAGATGAATAATTATTAATAAATAAACTATAATATTGAAGATTTTGATACTGTCTAATTTTTATTTCTCATATATGACAATTAAGCTAATTAAAAGAGATGATTAGAAATTTATATACGCTATATGAGAACATTTCTAAATTTAGGGAGAAAATATTAGAGATTTAGAGACTATTTAATTTTTATTTAATTTATTCAGAATACTTAAATTAATTTATAGAATATTAATAAAAATTACATATACTATATAAGAAAAATTTTAAAATCTAGTTGTGCCATAGCCCCCCTTGTCCCCCTGCCTTCGTCCCTGAGCACGAATATATAGTCTATTTAAATTCTATTCTCATTTCTTTCACGGTTTTACCAAACAAAATTTTATCCACATTAAATGCATGGAAAATATTATTGCTCGATCAAAACCATATGTGAGCTTTGACTTATACTCTAATGTAAAATTATTGAAAGTTACAGTCTCATTAATTCAAAAAGCTTCATCATTAATCATATACATACGTATTTACTTGACAAAATTCACAAGTAAATAAAATTGCTAAGAAAATTAACAGGATTTTATTCTTCCAATTATGTATAATTAAGTATATTAATGCTACAAACAAAATCAGGATAACATTCTCATTAAAGATTTTTGGTCACAACAATTAGATTAATAATCGTCCAAAATAATTTGATACGTCCATTATTAAACCAATCTTTTCATTTATTGGGTAATTAAAAGGTTTATCATAATCTTTATAGCCATCTATATGTATATAAAAAACACAAACCATATATTTTTTGTTCAATATTTAGCCCTTTTTGGACACTTTTGCCCCTCGGTTATTTTTTCTTTTTAAAAAATTAATTGTAGTTGGTAGGATTTAAACTTTGGTCACTTTAATAGGTTATGAGTAAGTTTACCACTCTACTAAACTCATATGATGAAATAAATTTTAAAATATTAAATA
>JAUMHB010074869.1:2583-12773 GCA_032359685.1 Pittosporum tobira | reverse complement strand
GATATTTCTATGATATGAAGAGCTGAAGATGATTGTTGTATTAGTATCTTATTGTAAGTGTGTAATTTTTGAGACGCTTATTTATATTAAAATATTTTTATTATTGCTAGTTAACTTTAATAACTTTTTTATTTTTATTTCTTATATTGACTACGTTGGAGTTGAATACTAGCTCCACTACTGACTTATAGTACAATTAATTATTGTTTCTGAATGGATTAGTGAACTAAAAGATGATCACCAAGGAGAAAATGATATTAATTTCTTAACAAAGATCAAATGGGTAGGCATTCTTCGGCTATTGTGATTGCACAAGTGTGATATAATTTTCAGAGAAATTAATGGTCGTGCCAATATTGTCATACTCTCTCCGCCTTCAAGCAGAAGCTATAGCTCTTCGTGAAGTTCCTAGATGGACAAGAGTAGTGCAGGTCATGTTTCATTTTGAAGTTTTGAGCTCTTACCAAACTGCAGTGCCCCTGTTATAACTATATAATATGGTCTTGTTTTGGCATAACTTATTTAAACGAATTATTTGGTTTCAAAAATTAATTATTTTTATTAATTTAAAAAAAAATTATAAATAAAGTATAATAATATTGTCACATTTAGTTTTAAAAAAATAATTAATAAATAGTTTTTAATTCATAATATATTTTTTAATTTATTTCGAATAAAACAAGCCCATATGTAATGTTCTACATATAGGTAAAACTATAAACTTTTGTCTTGTAATGAAAGGTGCACAGATCATTAGTGAGTGCGGTGAACGAGGCACGTGTACTTAATAAAAAAAAGTCGGAAAATCTTGTAGTATTATCTATTGAATAACGCTATACTTGCAAATAATATATTAACAAATTTATACAATATGTTAAAATATAATTTATAAATAATTGACAATAAATATGATAAGTCTTACATTATAATTAATTATATTTTTTTACATTAATTTGTGCGAATTATTAATATATTTACTAATACACATAATATTATTATTACATTTTAATGGAATTTCTGTTTTTTACCAAAAAAAAATAAAAAAATAGAAAACAATTTTAAAAGACATGTTCATAATCAGAGTCAAAACAAAGACTTTCAAACCTTCAGAGTGTAAAGCCAGTCAATTTTACAAGTAGTCACAAGAGGCCCATCTAAGGTGGTTGATCCTACCGCAGTACTCTCATATAGTATTATAGAAAGAATATCAGGTTTTAAATGACCTCCAGTTCAATGCACCTGAATAGTACTGCATACTCCAGTGTTGGAATAATAAGATTTTAAACCGTCAACCATTTCCTGCACTAAGATACTGTCAACTCATGAACATTCACGTGCAAACTGTCACCCCATGGAATCAAAATTTCATCGAAAAAACGAACTTAAGCAATACGTGTATAAAATACACTAAAAAAGAGAATCATCCCATTCTTTGTACCGCTATATTATTCAAAACTACAAAGCCGGGTGTATTACTTTCGGAGGAATCTAACATTGCCAAGTTCCCAAAATTTATAGCAAGTGAGAGTACACAAATCACTCTTACATGCCATATAAAGCTGAACTTTCAGTCAAATCCTTATAAAAAGTCCCAATGTCAACGCCCATCAAGTGGCATAAGGAAATGAGCACCTAAGAAACTAGGAAATCAAGAATCAGAATTAGTCCTTCATTAAATTCATGAATCATTCCATACTGTGAAAGTAGGAACTCCATGACAAGCTGCCATGCTGTTAGCTTTCTGAGCAAGAGCTGGAACTGCAGTAGGGATCCAGTTGTTACAAGCTGAGCCCTGATCATAAATACTTGTGGTCTTCACATTACCATTCGATGATTGTTGGGAAAGATAATATGAATTCCTCGCGTTGTAAGGGTCGGTTGCTCCATATGGATTTTCGTACGCAATTCCTTCACTATTTTCTCCAAATCCTGGATTTTGAGTCCCTTCCTGAGCAAGAATTGTACCCATTGGAATCCCATAAGCACCTCCATTGCCGTACATGACGGAATTAGAACCTGAGCTATGTTCCATTGATGAAGAATCCAAGTTCATTAGGTTATGCAACACAGAAGGTTGCAAAAAGTTGTGAGTATTGTTGCTTCCCAATTGAAGCTGATGATGAAGACCTTGATAAGCATCAGCGTCTGGAATTTCTTGTTTACACCATAGCCTTTGGTGAGAATTACCATAAGAGTAGTGCATGGTTAAGGGCTGAGCTTGTTGGAATGCGATAGTAGGCCAGTTGTTATTATGGGGAGTGCCGTAGCTGTGGATTCCATCTGTCAGGTGTGAAGTAAGACTACCATCTTCAATGGTCATTTGAGCTTGCTCAGCCTCCTTTAGACGCTTAGCCGCCCCACCAATCGGCAAAGTGCTGCTCTCAAGTATGTTTTTGACATCATAACGGCTTATTTCAAAGTTTGTGACTGCATTTAGGCCACGGAATTTGATGGCAGCAATGTCATAGGCTTCAGCTGCTTCCTCCTGCGTGCCTTCATTTTTGGCAGAAAGTGAAACCGAAGAGAAAAGTTAGAATACTGTGAGATTAAAGTGTCAACTGCTATCCATATTGTTTCAACTTCCACAAATTAAGGTTTAGTTTTTTCCTTTCCACCCCCCTTCTATCTCCTCCTTTGTTTTTTTTAAACCTCTAAACAACCTTAATTTCAAGAAATGAATTACTTTAGCAATAGTCATACATCGTAAAGCCTAACTTGAGGTAGGTAATAAATACAGAATAAATATGTACTTACTAAATGTTCCCAAGTAGAGATCTTTGTTCCCAGCAACTCTTCCAATTCTTGCTTGCCACCTTCCATGTTGGTGGTGCCTATATCCAAATTAAAATTTGAAGCCAAATTAATAATACATTACAATACATTTCTTGAAAATTCATTTACAATAATTTGCTCTTGGTGTTTTAATATTATACATAATCTCGGTTCATTGAAAATTACCACCACATTTGCTATACAGATGATTTAGGAATCAGTTGAACAAATCTTTTGTGCATCATTCAGTTTCTCTACTTGGCTGTCCTAGGGTAGCATTTTTACTAAATAGATGCATTTTTTTCCACCATTGGCATAGAACCCACTACTTTCTCATATGTAGCACGAAATTTTAAAAACCTATAAGCACTATTGTTTAATCCAGTCTCCTCACAACTTCCAACTGTCTTGTCACTATTAAAGATCTTAAACAAATATTAATCAAACACTTTTATCTTTTTTCCTGGGCTCTGTAGTAGTAGACTATATGCAGGAGCAGTGTTCCCTCAACATTAAATTGTAATAAGTTTTCGCTTGTCTGCCATATTGTTTAGCAGCCTAAATGGTGCACTAGCCATTACCATTGTTATTATTATAAGGTAAGTCATGTTTGTATTCCATTTTTTTACTAGTTGCAATACAAGGTTAAAATGATGCAAATTTTGTTCTACAATAAATGCAAGTAGAGAATTTGGAGTGCAAATATCATTTTCAATCATCAAACAATCAACTGAAGTGCAAAATTACTATGTTAGTAAACAACTGAAGTTACGAACACAAGTTGTATCACTTGGGAGTCCCAATTGATATTTTTTCATATATTACAGATTACTGATATATACCTGGTCACTCCTCGATAAATGGACGCACCTCGTGAAAACCCACTACTCTTCCTGGATCAAGAACGCAAGTTAGATCAACATCAAATTTATTGACATAATTCCAAGCTTCATCAATGCTGTCGAAGTAAGACCAAATTAATGTACCTTCGTAAGGATGCAACAAACTCCTGCCTTGTCATGTGTTTCATTTCCTCTACCTCTTTCTCATAATTGGCAATCTAAAAATTTCAAAAGAAAGTGATTACTTATAGAATGAATATTCTTGCCCTTGAATAATAGTATATTATATAGTAAGAATTAAATGGTTTTAATGGCACATATTGATAAAATTGCCTAAATGAGAAAATAATATTGATTTGTATTCCTCAGGCTAAACAAGTTTACAGTAGAAACCTACAGGGAAATTTGTAGTGGTTGTAGTACCCCAGTACTTCAGGGCTGCTAAATCATAAGCCCTAGCAGCTTTATCTTCCTTGTCATAACCTCCTAGATTTATATATTAAATACAAATTAGAAAAATCAAGAGAAAAATGAAAACAAATTCCTTCATGAATAAAGAAATGGAAAAAATGACTATGATAGCCATTTCTCTTACCCAAATAAACTGCAACGAGAATGACGAAACAAGTCCCATATCAAGATTTAATACAATCCCAAAAGAGAAAACACAAGTTAATATGAGATTAATTAAATAAATTTGATTCAGTTAAAATAAAAGAAATTAGTATATATACTATACAATACCTTGTCTTCCTTTACGTGTTTGTCCTTCTCTTCTACAACTATTATCCCACAAATGAGCCTCATATCGTCCTGTCCATCTATGCCTGCACCAGCAAAAACAACCTAGAAAATCAACATATGCATATCTAGAAATGGAGAGAAGAAATAAATAAATAGATATTTCTTTTGTTCCCCCAAAATTTAAATATTTAAGATTTGATTGAACTGAAAAAAGGGTACAAGTTTTCAAGAAGTATAACCAAGAAAATAAAGACAAAATTTTTAAATAATAATAATAATAATAAACACAGCAAACATCTCAGAAGGAACAAACCTAGTTACACCACGGTATATAGAAGTTCTCTGACCAAATGTATCAATAGATTTCCTCGGCACAGCCTCAATTGCACCGGTCTGGCTATCACTTGCTTCCATCTGCCTCTTATTATCAGAAGAAGAACTCTCTCCACCACCGCCAACACCACAGCCTCCACCACTTGCCGCCGACTGTGAACCCGTGCTCATCGAAAGAGACAGCGTTTGGGCGGTACCAGTTAGGGTTCCGTCACTCCGCATAACTAAATCACCGTTCTTGTTCTCTGGTTGAGGTGGAGCAGGGTTGTTCCTCAACCAGTTCTTGATCATAGAAAGGCCAATGGTGTTGTTATTGTTGTTCATGCCACCTACTACGGTGGCGGAGGGTGCAGCCTCTGCCTCTACCGGAAGCTGTAAACCACAGTTTTGATACATATAATGCTGCCCATCTTGTGATTGATCAGTATGACCTGGGAAACCTTGTCCGGCTACTCCGAGAAAATTTTCTAGCTTGGGCCCTGAATGATTAGTGCATGAATTTCCCATTAGCATAGATAGCTCTGAAGTAGTCGTCTTGTAGTTATTTCCTGAGTTCCAATCTGCTGAAAAAATGATAAGAAACATTAAATAAAACCCTAACTATGCTATGCTTGTTTTCGATAGTACCGAATGAGATCAAACTATTTTAAGAAAGTAGATATAAGAACTTGTAGATATTCTTAAGATCAATCCGAGGTCATACATACATACATATATATATATATATATATATATAGTGCCCCCCACAGATTCTGTACAAATGATATTAAAAATAAAAATTAATTTAGGAGAATGTAATCTTGATACTAATCTTAAAATTAGAAAGTGCTTTCACGTTTTAAAAAGCAAGATATATTCAAATAATAAACATAGCCCTGATGAAAAACACTAATAAAAGAAAATATTTTTAGGGTTTAAATCAACGTCTACAAACCTTGAAGATTGTTTCTGTTGTATGTTTCTAGAAAGCCAAAAGGAGCAGGCGGGAGGTTTAGAGAAGGAAGGACTGAATCGGAAGAGAGATCAAAGCATTCACCGGAGACGTTGGTGCCGGAGATTTCATCGGAGTTGAAATCTTGAGGAGGGTGTGGTGGGAGTTGTTCTTGTGGAGAGAGAGAGAAACCCAACCAGTTGTTCATGGAGTTAGCCATGGGAAAACTAAAGCTAGTAAGTTATAACAAAAAGTTTCTATTTTTAGCAATCGATCTATGAGGAAGAATAGTGAAGGATTTAGCAGTAGTAGTTCATGCATGTAGTTGAGAGAGATGGAGGTGGAGAGAGAAAAGTAGCCATAAGTGCGTGCTTTGAATGGAGAAGGAAGAAGAGGAAAAGTCTGAAAAAATGAAAGAGAAAATTTAGTAGTAGTATCATTTGTTCCAAGGCAAAATGAAGATTTATATGAACTCCCTTTCTCTTTTGTCTCTCTCCTCCGTCATAAATGGGGTGCCCCTCTAATTCATTCAAAGACGGTCATTACTCTGATCCCAAAACCCTATATATGATTTTAATGAGAAAAAAAAAAACAATATTTCAAGTTTGAATTACGATAGCCACTTAATAATAAATGATTGGTTAATAAAAGTGGCATGCGTGTATATATAAAGCCTAATTAAACGATAGAAAATAGGGAGTATGCTTTAGTTTAATTTTAATAATTAAATTAGCTATTTTTTAAATTAATATATGTTATAATAATATAAGTAAGAAATTATAACTATGGATAATTTATTATTTATTTTGGATTTATCAATTTAAAATTTTAAATATATATATATATATAATTATCTATTTTAAAAATAAATAATTTAATCATAAAAATTAAATTAAAACATTTAAAATGGGACAGACATAACAACGTTTTGGCCACTTTCAAATGTTACTCGACAGTTAAAAATTTCTATGCGATGTAAGAGTATAACTAGTGTCTTAACTAATGATGAAAAGACACACTGGAAGAAAAAAAAAATAGATTGGTATTGACCGCCTTCGTATTCACTCGAACCTAATACTATGTGTATTTGGTTAAAATCAAATGTATTTATATTAAATTAACATATAATCGTGAAAAGATGAACATGAATATCGTTGTTTTAAATTTTTTTCTGAATGTTTGATTACTGAATTGATATTTATGAGCATAGTTTTAATAAATTAATTAATATTTAAATAATTATTGATAATATTGAGTATAATAGTGATTAACACTCTAGTATTAATATCAGATATTAGATCTTCACTCCACTAAATATGTCATTTTAACGAATTTTAGAACACAAATAAATATATTCACATGTATTTGTATACATTCACATTCGTTTATATTCTGTATAGTTTAACTTATTTATAAATAATTTAAAAATATTAATTTCTCCACTCTTATTATTTTTTAAGTACTATTTTAAAAATAAATCAATTAATTTATTTTTAATTATATGTGTAACAAATCACGATCGTCGAACACCCTGACCAATAAGTCTCTTCAGCACCATTTGGAATGGATTGAATTATGGTGGCCTCTTATATGGCTCGATTACATATGATAGGCCAATGGAATCAAGACTTGAACGGTAGAAATATGGTATAGGATTTTAAAATTAATTTATCATATATTAAAAAAATATATACTAATGAATTTATTTTAAAAAAATATGCAAAAAAATAATAAAGATATATAAAAATCACTGCCCATAATTTAATTATAGTCGATCCTTAATTATGTAGTTCAAACTTGTTGTTGAGTTCCAAAGTTTATAGGCAAGTAGCAAGTTGAGCTTATCTCCATGCCACCGAGGAAGAGTTTGTTTATCAAAAGTGAGTACGCTACATTATATTTTAAGAGATTAATAGGACAACACATGGCCTTAAATTAACCTTTCAGCATGTGGTTTCGTAATCTTAAAACAAACCTGCAATTCTACTTTGGACTTTCAAAGATATCCTTGATTCTAGTAGTATTTACTTTAGATTATTACATTATTTAAACTAAAACTCCATAATGAGGTTAGGGACTCTCTTTTGATAGAGACAAAGAGAAAAATCCTGCGTATTCTTTTTTATGATTTGAAAATAATACATCGTCTCATGCGGATTATATTCTTACAAAAAAAAAAAAAAAAAAAATCTTAATTTACAAATAATTACAACATGTTGTTGTATCTATCAGAGACTTTCCGACTCATATCATTATATTTATTGAAAAAACTCTAATTCAAAAATATAAGACGCATTTTTTTTTTGTGCTTTATTTGTTGTAATTATGAAATGCACTTAAGGACTCATGTAGTTTAAATATGTGATTAATCATTTTTTTTTGAGGAAAAACATACCATAATATTAAAACTTAAAAGAGTACATAATACATCATAATATGATAACTCATTTAAATATCACGCAAATTACTATCTGTTGACTGAAAAATGCAGTCATGCTTGTCTTTATTAAGATAGTTGGTCTGACTCTTCTTCTTTTCCTTTTTTCCTTATTTTCTTCTAAACTTTTTTCAAGTTCCAACCATACACTAATAAGCTACTAAGGAATTTGCCGCACAAGTTTCACATTTTTCATTCCCCAAAGTACAACCCTAATAAGCTAACAACATATTTAACAAACTAAAGTGTGATATTCCCATAATACAGAAGTTCATATGCATGCATGCATACATGCATGCATGATGTATGTTTGTATTATGTGCACACACACAAACAGATACTCCAGCTGACATAAACATATATAGTGGGAATTAAGAGGATGAAAAACCCACACGGAGCCCCTCTCCACACCCATTTATTTGATGCCGAGTTGGACATCAGTCATATCAATGTCAGAAATCTGACTCCTGCCACATCCCGTAACCAACCCCTTTTCATTTCCATTTCCATTGACATGAGCCTCAGACGGACGTCTTCAAAACCCATAACTTTCTCACATTCCATTTATTCCATGCAAATAATTTATATATATATATATATATATTCTACCATATCTTCTCTCTAGTCCTAATCATCAAACTGCTCCCCCGCTACAAACGGGGGACTCCTCCCTTTCTCTCTCTAGATATCTGAAGAAAGACCGCAAAAGCTCTCCTCTCTTTCTCTCTCTACTGTTACACATAACAATAATTCATGCATGACTGACATTTCTCCATGTTTATATATTAAAGTTGAGAGAGAGAGAAAGAGAGAATCCTTATTCATTCGTTTATAGAAAGAAGTATACATATATAATATGCTAAATGACAAAAGTGAAAATATTTATGGACTAAACTATGGAGATGGATACGGTGTGTGCGCCCCTGTAAGAGGACACTAACCCTTGTCTTCCGGGCTTTAGGGTTATTCATTCTCAAGATTTAGGGACAGATTGGAAGAAAATCTTCATTCTTAAGAGATGTAATTAACTACATATCACCAAATGGATTCATTTCTAATATCAGTATTTTTAATATACAAACTCCCTTCCTCCCCTCAAAAAGCTTTGAGCAAACGGTACGTACGGTGTTATGTAGTTTGTAGTATCAGTATTTTTAATAAAATATTATTTTTATAAATTATATTATAATATATTTATCGTTACTTAAAATTTTTTTAACCATCATAATTTTTTTATTAAAAATATCTAGCTCATCATCAATCAAAAATAATTACATCAAGAAATTTATTATAAAATTTCGATTACTTTTGACTTACAATTATGTGTAGCATAATTTTAAGTCAACCATATAAAATTTATATCTAATGGTGCAAACTCATTTAAATATTAAACATTGTACGTGATGAATTATTAGATTTTGTTACTCCTACCAATCTTCCATGCCAAACACTAAGATGGATATATATACTCATAGGATTCTTTATTTGCTAAAGAATTTGATGAATACTGTAACATTTTTAGAAACCTCGCTCAAATGAATTTTTAAAAAGGATGAAAGTCACCATTTCTATTATGTACCTTTTCATTTAATGGGACATTTTTTTTTCTTTTTTTTTAAGGGATGTTCTAAATTATCAGACAATTATCATTTAATATTAGACAAGTGACTACTCTTATGAGAGGTGGATGACTCATAAAAGTATTAAACTTACAGTAGAGTGCACAAATAGTAATTTTACTTCACTAATTTCACAAAAGTAATTATGATTTTCATCTTGCTAGTTTTGCAAAAGTAAACAATAGTGTGAATATTCACGTTACAGCTAATGAGGCCAAGGGTGGACATGTATGGGGTGTAGCTAGCTGTGAATATTTAAATGTTTCAGAAAGGAAAGGGCGAGAAGGGGAGAGTTTGATATATATATATATATATATATATATATATTATCTCGAAAGCTTCAAAACTCACTGCACTGCTGGTTAAGTTTGACCGTAAAGGAAGGAATCAAAAGACGGTAAACACATGGCCATCGACTATATTTTACTACTCCATTATTTAAACAAAGCCTGCCTCCCCCCTGTTCCAACTGTAAAAAAATTTAAATATTAGTATATGCTACTTACTCTCTC
>JAUMHB010074858.1:0-12775 GCA_032359685.1 Pittosporum tobira | reverse complement strand
CCCCCCGCTCGCACCAAACCCCCGCAAAAGAAAAAAAATAGTTTAATTTAATTTTTTTGTCAAATATTCCAACTTTAATATTGATAATTAATTCTCTATATTTAAATATTTAAATAAATAAATAATATATTTAATAATATATTTAATGTAATTTTTTATAATTATAATATTGTCATCAATATATATATATATAATAGTAAGAATTTTAATTTAATAAATAATTAATTTAATCAAAAAATTTAAAAGAAATTAATTTTTATAAAACAAAAACAACCATACTACATAAATAATTTTGACAATTATTTCTGAAATATATTATACTCATTTAAACAAACAAGTTACAACTCGCCCAAAATTTTAAATATATTCAATTAATATTTTATATTATCAGAAAATGTTTTAAGGGGACTTTTATGAAAGTGTCGGTCAAGTATTGTTGGTACTTTAAGATCTGTTCTGGTCGTCTAGTCTAGTCTGGTCTGAAACATTAGCACATTGGCCACAGGCATGCTGTCCTTCCACTTGTCTCCTCAACCCATTATTTTTATTATTATTCTACAGAAAATCCTCTCTAGGTAATTTGCTTCCTAATATTACACTTGTCCATCTCCCTGCAATTGTCTCATTTTACTTTCTAAAATTGATACATTTAAATTTCACACATTTTTTATTTATTGAATATTTTTTCAGTTAAAAGATATACCACGATTTTTTAATGAAATACATTTAAAATTATATTCATCTCGATACTACGATGGTGAATCCTAATCTTAACACAAAAAAGAGCATGATCATGGGCATTGTGAACCGACTGACGGGGGTCTAGTAGCAGGTCGGATGCCCTTGGCCTTCTCCCTTGGGAGCCTTTTTCTTTTTAAAATATTAAAAAAGAGAAAAAAATATATAATAAAAAAATGATTTTTGGTCTCAATGTCCAAACGGAACGCTCTTATCACTTGAACCGACTTACAACCAACCTCAGCTCTCATTTGTTTGGCATCTTTGCAGTGAATATTGCCAATTTTCTTCCTATAGTGACGAAAATAGCTGTTTGACTTGGAGAAATTGAAATGAAACAAAGGTTCAACATACTACTATTAAGTTAGTTGTGAGTCAGGTATAAAAATCAAATACCGGTTTTAACCCTCATAATATGGATACAGAATAATGTATATACCAAACCATCTAATTTGAATAAAAACATACAAAATTGACTGCAGAACCACGCGGCGCCTGGGCGAACGGGCGAGGGGCGTTAACCTTTTGACAGACTTCTTGCATCATTCGGTGATTTCAGCTGGAGAAGAGGAGGAATTCTAATTGTTGACTTCACACCATTTTTGTGAGCTTTAAAAACTGTAGAAAAGAAAATGGAAGAGTTCTAGCAATCATTTTTATTACCGTTAATAAGGGAAGAAAATAAAAGAAACTATTTTTATTATTTTCTTTTTAAAACTTTTCACCCATAAAAGATGTGCTCAACAATCATTTTCTTAACTATACCCTCCACAGGACCTAATATCAAAATTTTATTTACATATGTATCCATTTAATCTCTTAGACTCAAAAACAGAATGACGGAAAGCTAGTTCACTCTCTCCCCTTATTTTTTTATCCAGTGATTTGAAATTTCTCTCCCTTTTTCTTCCACTCAGGAGTGCTGAACGAGTCAAGTTTGATAAAAAAAATTCGTTTAGCATAATGAGAAATTTGACAAGCTCGACTTATTAAGACTCGATAACATTAAACATTTCAAATTATTCAAGAAAAAATTCACTAAAAAACTAATTTAGTTACATATCCAACTTTGAGCCCAAGAAAATAACTCATTTATTTTAACGAGCCGAGCTCGAGTTGGACAAGCTCGGCCTCTTTAACACCCTAACCTCCACCGAACCTCACATAGTGTTAGGCCAACACAAAACCATTCCAGAAGCATGGTCTAATCGTAAGTTGATTCCTTACTGTATACGCCTACAATCACAACAATTGAAGTTGTTTTGGTTACATCTACAAAATGCTAAACTCAACTTCAAGACTAAAAGGGAAAACAAAACAAAACAAAACAAGAATTTCAGTTCTCCAGCTAATTATGATGAGAAACCAGGTTTTAACTAATTTAAGTAGTAGCTTTGATATAATTTATCAACGGAAAGGTAAAAGGACTAGCTAAAAAGGATCCAGATTCCAAATTAGCGGTCTTTTGTACAGATTGAATCTAACGCTATAACAAGAATGTTAACGGCCGCTGTCATTTGAGGCAGGAAAAATTTAAGTTTTGTATTCTCCATGGTTTTGCAGCTTCAAGGAAAAGATTGCTTTCTACCTAGCCATCAGTTTCTGTTGCAATAGAAAGACAACTATCAGATATTTAAATCCTACGATCGCTGCACCTGCACAAATATTCTGACCTATATTCCCTCCAAAAAATTTAGATTGTGGGTGGGATACTTTATACTCTCCCTCGGTTCCAAAAAAAAAATCTCATTTACAACTTTTTTGTTCCATAATGATAGTAACACTTTCGCTATGATGGTATAAAGTAGCAATTTGTCCTCAAGTTAACCATTGTAATTATATTATCATGCTACCACTGCTAAACCAAACACTCACTATTTCTAGGGGATAAACATGTAATGAAAATATATTCTAAAAAGTGTGTAAAGTTTGTAAATGGGAGTTCTAAAGGATTATGAATTAGAGAAGAAGATCCATACTTTATTAATACTGTGGCAAGTTTCTAACTATTGACCCCCTGCAATCGCTCAATCTCTGCATCTTTCTTTGTAATTGTGTCTTTCAGAGATACCACCTGTTAATAAGGGAAGGAAATGTGCACAAAAAATTGAAAAACAAGAGATTGGATTCATTTTGTAGCCTACAAAGAATGTTTATATATGACGTGCAAATGGAGCACCTGTTCCATCAATTCTCTGACATCTCTGCCCTCTTTGCTGCTTTTAGCGGCACCGAGCTCAACTCCAGAAACCCTTTCAGCAAACTTCAAGGTACTCAGGCTTTCAGAAAATGAGCTAGTATCAGGATTGAGCTGCACAAACATAAGTGTCTTTGCTTGACCACCTGTGTTATAAAATAGAAAGATTCGAGATATTACGTAAAAGCAAAAAGAAGAATCTCCAATATCTACTAAGATAAACAATAATATTTCTTCCATGTATTTTTCTTCTTGCCTATGCGCTATTCAAGAATTTCGGAAAAATGTCTGCAATGTCCTAAGACATTTGATTTGAAGGAGTTTCTAAATATTCTAAACTCTCACTGAAGCAAGTATTGATGAATTGACATATCAGAATGGATATCATTTTGCTATAATTAAGTAAGATTTTGGAGACAGACAATATATTCTCTATTTCATATACACTTGCCTGACTATTTCTAGACCTTATTAAGAAGCTAAGACTATTTGTTTTTTTAAATGATGATAGACAAATTGGACCATTTTCTAATTTTTCGTACATGTAACACATTTTAACCTGAAGATTAGTCCCAAGGACTACAACCATGGACTATTTTGTTATTTCTACGACCATTTAATACCTCAAAAGGTGTACTATGTAATCCCAAGTTTCTCCTAGAATTACATAGTCCTCCACAAATTGTCTTGGAAGTACAAAAGAACTGAAAAATAGTTCAATCCCATCCATGAATACTGCAAACAAACATAGGCTAGGTTCATAGCCTCGTGAACCTGATCTCAAGATCCTAACTTACTAATTGATCAGACTTCAAAAAATTAACCCATTCGTGTTAAAATATCATAGATCTAGAAAGAAGTAAAAATCTAATTACCTTATAGAGGAAGAAATTTGGAAGTGTAAGCATATCCTTAATTGATTGAGAAATGATTTGACTCGGACAAGTATTATTGAGGGAAATAATATTTTCACTTGAAAATTCTCCAGTTGCAGTCCACTGTGGAACAAAACTTGCATCTCTCTAACCTTGAACTGGGATGGATGCTACGGGTAAAAATGGAGTTTAAATATCACCTTCTTATTATTAATTTTGGATCTATATGACAGTAATTGTGTATGATAATCAATTTTTCTTCTATAATCTGTAGGATGAGATATAAACAGCTAAGAAAGCATATTGAGACTACGAGGAAATGGATAATAAGGACATACCTAGAGAGCTTTGAAGGACCTGAGTGAGCTTGCTATTTCTGTATGGAACATGAGAACTCTTTTGTGACAAAGCAAAAATGACATCTCCAAGGGCAGATAAAGATTTGTTTATGTGTTGTGCTTCCTTTAGTCTGTCTCCAGTCACCTCCGAACGGTCAACTCTTTCACTTCCTGCAAGATCTACCAAATGAAGACTACCATGCAACAACGAACCAGTCTTCAGATCCGTCCCACGAGAATGAATTGTTACAACACTGTGCGCAATGCAATCAATAACAACAATGAGAAACATATATAAAAATAATAACAAAGAAAAAGTAAGGGATAAAACTGTAAAGTTCATAATAGAGAACCTGTGTGACCGGCTGCTTCTTTCGTTAATGGCAGTGGAACCTTTAGCTCTATTTTTCAAACCAATTTCCATCAAGTCCAATACATCAGACGTTGCTTGTACAGGAACCATGCTAGCATCCGGGACAGCTAATCGGCTCGCTTGGGAGGTTGACATAATCCCAAGTGTGTGCAAATGAAGGAAAGCAAGGTTTGATCAATTAAAAACATGAGTAACACACACATACATACAGGAACCATGCTAGCATCCGGGATAGCTAATCCACCCTCTTGGGACGTTGACATAATCCCAAGTACGAGCAAATCAAGAAAAGCAAGGTTTGATCAACTGAAAACATGAGTAACAGCCACACCCACACCCCCACAGACAGACAGACAGACAGACACACACACACACAAATGCATACATATACCAGTTAAATGCCAACAAAAAAGGATACAAGAAGAAAAAACTATGGATAATATTTGATCTAATCTAGTGGCAGATTTTTATATCAAATTATAAACAGCCTGAATATAAAATATGGAAGGATATTTTTTTTGGGAGCCGCCACTTGACAGTAAATCACGCACTTGTTCATTATAGATTTCGATCATCTGAACTCCAATTTCATATGTATAGGTGTTTTGTCTTGTTTGTGAGATACTGAAAAGGTCATTTAGAGCTCGATAGTTAACCCCCCAATCCTCCTCAGAAGCTCCATCGGGTCCCGACTGCAGCAACCCATCAATTCATGTAAGCAAAAGTAGACATTTTATGGAACAAAGGGACTAGCACATTATAAGTGTTCATACCATTGTGTACGTTTTCCCAGAACCGGTTTGGCCATATGCAAATATACATACATTGTACCCATCCAAAACAGATCGTACTAAGGGCCGTATATCGGAATATACATGCACTGTCAACATTATTTAGGAAAAAAAGAAAATGAAGAAAGAAAGAAAAAAAGAAGATAATAAGTGGTTAGTGTAATTGAGTAAAATAAAGTCTGATAGCAGGGATCACATCATCTTATTAAAGATATTTCTAATAGCCTGTAAGGGCCTATGTCCATGGCCTCCAGGGGTCCAACTCTTGTTAGATTTTATGTTCCCTCATCCTCCTTAGTAATAAACTAATAAAATAATAAAAAAGGAATGTAAATTTTAAGAACCTTGAGTTGCGGCTGGACCATAGACCTTATTGAACTTGAATGAGCGCCTAGCTTCTTTTCCTTGTTTGGCTGGATTTACAACTATTAGATCTCCGCTGTCACCTATAGATTCTACCATCGTCTCTTTCCCCTTCTGTTTAGGAAGAAATGGCCTTATCCGACAATACACTCTAATATTTCCTATTTAACAAAATTCATGTGAGAAATAAAAAACTGTAATCTTTTTCTTTTTCTTTTTTTTTTTTTTTTGGTACATAATTTAAATTTTTTTATTAAAAAAAAGTCTAAATCACATACAAAGCATGAAAACTGAAATTAAACATCAGCACCTTTTAGATCTTGGACCTCGTTGTGGAGCTTCCGATTTTCAGCTAGGACTTCGTAATAGCTTTCTGCTGCTTTTCCTAATACTGCAATCTGCCTCCCTAAACAAATTAATATTAATCCGTGAGAACACATATATCACGAATAACCCAGAAGCAGAAAAGCTTAATTGAAACGAACTCAACCTAGGCGACTAGAATCCTCCACATAGATCTTCTGTGTTTGTGTAATTTCTTGCCTGATTGTTTGAGAAGAAAATTTCAGGTCCTGAAAGACTCTGTTAATTCATTAAAATGTACAAGATGGAACATCATTACTCTGTCCATCCCATAGAAACTGACATGATTTGATTTTTTAAGTCAAACTGATCATTTTAGAATCAAAATGTAAACAATTGCTTACAAATATTGGCTGCAGGACTCTATGGTCATAAGAAACTAAATTGAATTTACAACCACCTCCTATATCCGTGAATTTGAAAATTTTTAAAATGGTCACTTTGACCTGAGAACTCAAATTGTGTCAGTTTTCATGGTACAAAGGGTGTATAAAAGAAAGTAAGATATTGTGGCCCTGGAGCATACCCGCAGTGCCGCGAGCTGGGATTCTGTAAATATTTGGTAGACATGCTCTTTCTTATTCCACCGCTGACTTTTTGACTCAAAAGAGACCTCAAGCTTTTTAAATTTATTTCTTGAATCTGTCAATTGGTTCATAACTTCCTTTAGACTCTCCTCAAGCTCTAGTTGAGTTCCTTTAGCTTCTTTTTCCATTTGCAAGCAACGCTGGTCATAAGTTTTTCTAGCTATTTCCAGTTCTCGTTTCAGAGAGGAAATATCATGATTAGCTTCTGTTTCCACTTTTACACGGAGCTGCTCATAGTTTTTCTGAGCTATTTCCAGCTCTTCCTTCAAAGATACATTTTCATGAGCTCCCTTAGCTTCTGTTTCCAATTTTAACTGGAGCTCCTCATTATTCTTTTTAGCTATTTCCAGCTCTTCCTTCAAAGACACAATTTCATGAGCTCCCTTAGCTTCTTTTTCCATTTGTAAGTGCTCATTATTTTTCTTAGCTATTTCCAGCTCTTCCTTCAAAGACACAATATCCTTAGCTCCCTTAGCTTCTTCTTCCAATTTTAAGCAAAGCTGTTCATTATTTTTCTTGGCCATTTCCAGCTCTTCTTTCAGAGTCACGATCTCATGAGCTTCCTTAGCTTCTCTTTGTAAGCGGAGCTGCTCATAATTTTTCTTTGCTATTGCCAGCTCTCCCTTTAGAGACTCAATTTCATGACTTCCCTTAGATTCTGTATCCATTTGTAAGCAGAGCTGCTCATAATTTTTCTTTGCTATTTCTCGCTCTTCCTTCAGCGATACAATTTCATGATGGTTGTTATCCATCTGTTTTATCAATCTCTCCACATCTTGCTCCTCAGCTTTCTTTTTTTCTATTGTACTCTTCTCACTCTAAAATATTATTGAAAAAAAAAGATGAATAAAAATCGCATAGAAGTTATAAAACATAAAATAATATATCAAAATATACATAAATTACAGAAAAATTCTCTCTAACCTGCTTGGATCCCTCAACCAAAAAGAGAATTGAGAGGAGGAGAAGAAGAAAGAAACAAAAGATGACAAATAAAAATAGAATAAAATAAAACGTCTATACCTTCATTTGCTGGAGCTGATTTTTAACCATCTGCGTAAAAAGACATTATCATTTGGTGAATTGGACTACATGCACATAAAAGAAAATTTCTGATTAGGAATATGCAGAAATTTTGCATTAAAGTTGTTGATACTACCTTTGTCTCTTCACTAGACCCAGTTGAAATGGCTTCAAGAACACTAATCCTTGACTTGTATTTCTCCTCACGAGCCTTGAATAGATTGTTTTGCTACATGTAGAAAGACAATTCAGAAATCAGGCTCAAGAATTCAATACAGAATAACATTAACACAATTGGAAGTGATATTTGCGCTTTATCTTTATTGGTCACACTCCATTGTATGATTAAAATGATGTAAATTTTTTTCTACAGTGGAGTGTAAGTACATAACAAAATTAGAGAGCAAATATCATTCCTAACAAAATCTTTTTACATATTACAGTTTTCAAGTGCTCTGCTTGAGTAGAAATACGCCGCTCAATCTCTTGCACGACTTTTCTCAGTAGGCATGCCACACGCTAAGGATAGAAGGAAATGTTAGAAATATCTTTGAAAAATGCAAGCATATACAAATGAGAATATGCTTCAATTATCATGTTTAGTGTCTGTATTGTCATACATATGGTATTTCACCATCCTTCCTTTCAACGCTTTCATCTAGAATTCCATTCACAACGCTTAAAAGTGACTGTGTTGGGGCATTCTGCACACAAGATATACTGGAATGCATCAAAGAGATATAAATTAAATATAGAAATTTAAAAGATCCCCAAATGTTAAATTCATTTTTTCCAATAAAACAGAAACGCTTACGTCCAAGCTGTTTGATTTCATCATTTCTGAAATCTTTGCAGGAGGAATATCCGCATAGCACCCCTGTTTGATCTGAAACACGTCCTGGAACTTTTGTCCAACATGATGTAGTAACGCTGTTGACGGCTCTAAACAATATGGGGAAAAAATCACGAGTCATCAAGAATCAAATTGGCAAAATTGCAAGGAAACCTCAGAACTGAACAGAAAGATATAAAATCATCACTTGGCCATGTTTGGCACTGGAAAACAGTACGCTGTTTCAGTACAAAAAGATGAGCTGAAAACTAACTTTATCCAGTGAAGTACATTATATGTTTTGCAAGCATTGTACTTCATTTGTCCCACATAAAGAGTCTCAGTTACAAAATCTGCAAACTCCAGGCATATATTTTCATCCCATGTTTACCCCTAAATAGAATGAGCTTTCATAATGGTATGGTTATTTTGGCTTTTGCAAACAGATATAGGAGAGTACTAACATGCAACTAAGGAGCTTCGAAATGAGTTGAAGTTATGTCATGATCAAAACATAGTTTTATCCCAGGTTGAAATGGACTCAAAAATTTTGCTCGATATGCTATATGGAAGATGTCAACCTCTTTGGAAACTTACTTATCTTATTAAGGAATGCTGGTCTTTAACTTCCCCAGGATTTATTATAAAACACACCTATAGGGAAGCAAATCAGTTGGCTGACAATTTAGCTTCTCACGGTCATAATGTCTCTTCAATGGAAATTTATGAGGAATGATCTCTCCCTAGTTCATGTACGTCTTCTTTTCAGATTGATAGGCTCGGTTTGTATTCTTTTAGAAAAACTTGAGTTTTTGCTTCTTGGTTCTGTAATTCTTCGGAATATCATAGGGGTAAGGTTTATGTCCCTCTTTTCTATAGTTTATGTTTTCTTAATAAAACGGCATACATGGGTGAGTTTGTCCATGACGTAGTATCTCAAAATAATAATAATAATAATAATAAATTTAAAAAATTAAAAATTAAAAATTAAACATTAAAAATAGTTGGTAGTGCGGTGGCATGGTAGTGAAATTGCGATGTTAGACCTGAAGACCTTGTGTCATTTTGTACTATAATCAATAAATATTCAAGTAGCATGACTTTTATCTAGTTCCATAAAGAGTGATCTTGAAAAAAAAAGATCGTGCAAGATTCATACAACAATACTTTATTTGCACGATTTAATCGCATTTAACCATGTGTAGAAACAATACTTACACAAGAGAGAGACAGAGAGAAAGAGAGAACCACCATACCTGACATGCCATGATTACGCAAAGCATGTTGGAATTTTGAGCCTGGTCTGACTTTCCGTTTCTCTTCTTCCAATATCGTAGGAGTCTTAGGAGTCTTCGGAGAACTATGGTTGTTTGGAGTGTTCGGAGTATTAGGAGCGATAGGAGTGTTAGGAAGATCATATCCGCTAGTTGATGTAGTCATGTCTTCATGCTCACAGTTACTAGTTGATGTAGGTTTAACAACATTCTTCGCTTGTTGATTGATTTAGGGGATATGGCATTAGAACTCACAGTCAAAACATGATACCGAGGAACCACTTATCTCCTTCAAGTAGAAAGAATTAAATATTTTATTTATAATATAGCTCGAAAAGGGCAGCATTCCTGAGATAGGAAATTATACGATGTTACGAAGGTCAATTTCACGGTGCAACAAAGTAGATTGATCATCAGAAAAAATTCCAAGATGCATTATTAATCCTGTTACCATTAGTTGGCTAGTGTAGGAGATTAGCTAACGAAGAAGCAACAAATTTTATCATAGAAAGGGTTAAGATATCAGCAATAGAAATGTAATTTCCACAACTCATTTGGAAAAGATAATAATTAGGTTCCCTCAAAAGAAACATGCAATCTACATCAGAAACTCAATCTTCAGAAACATTGAGTGTGCCCCAAAACTCATGTCCTAGAACACATAAAACATAAAAATCAAAGACAGAAATCGGCCAAAACAAATAATACAGCCTCAACAAAATTTCAACGATAGGTGCATTGATCGAGAAATCTGAAAATTGGACGGTGAAGTGATGGCAAATGTATACAACAATTATTCATAAACAGATGAATATGATTGAGAGAATAATATCTGATTCATAGTGACGATGACCAAGAACGCTTATTGACTGGGTATGTAGAGCAGAACCGGTACGAGGAACGCTGCTTATGATCTTGGTTCATTAATAGTCGGAAAGTTGGTACAATAGTACTCAGGTTTGCGGAATGCAAGGCAATAAGATTTCCAAGAAAACACTAATTCATACCCATGAATGGCAATATAATTTCCTCAACTCATTTGGAAAGCTAATAGATGGGTTAACCAAAAAGTTTACCATTTATTGCACCACATCCACAAATCTTCAAACATAATGAGTGCCTCCCAAAACTCAGAAAACATGAAAGTCAATAACAAATGTATGATAATTATCGTAACATAATGTTTTAATTCATACCCATGAAACGGTTTCAGATTTTACCGTCTAACCAAAAAACAAAGATTTTACTGTGTGATATGAGAATGAGAGTATAACAATTTACCATTGGTATTTCTAAAAGAAGTTAGAAAGCTGTCCGTAATCCGTGAAGATAGGAGCAAAGCTCTCCTTCTCTTCGTCATTTTGCACTTGCCACATCTCATTGTTGTCTCGCCTGCTTCCTTTCCCGGGAGTTCGGACGAGAGAGGGAAATTCATGGGAGATCACACGGATAAAATCCACGTTGGCAGGCAGATCGGGTCAGAATTTAAAGTCATATCACCATAGCCTTAATGCTATCTGCCAATAACATTGAATGAGCGAAGTTTAAACTTAAACGAGTGCTAGACCGTCACTAAATCGCTTCGTCTTATTATTTTTTAAAATACAAAATAAATCATCTAATTGTAATACTATTAAACTTTTTAGATGTATCATATTTGAATTTCTCGTAATATGTGTAATTATATTTTTTCTTATTTAAGTAAGTGAAATTTTATTACTCCTCATTAAGAAGTTTAAGTAAGTGAAATTTTATTACTCCTCATTAAAAAATAAAAAATTAAGTAATACAATAAAACAAAAAAATAGAAAGATAAAACATGTCATTATCTTATTATCTTCTTTATATTTTGTAAGAAATAGTACAATACCTCCAAACTGGTATACAAATTTTAGTATAATCTTCAAAATCAACCTTTGATTTGCAAAAGATAATAATAATAGTAATAGTAATAGCAATAAATTTCATATTAGCCAACCGAGTTATAGTCCAATGCTTAACACTGAACAACAAAATAAACAACATTTAATATGTTGTAAATTCTTTACGCAAAACTTGATAATTCCACAATGAAATAAAAATATGTATACATGTTTTATTTTATAATTGCAATATTATCCTAAATAAAAGAAATACTAAATTTCATATATATATATATATATATATATCAATTTCTATTTGATATACTCACAAAGTCATGAATAAATAAAATAAAATAAAAGAGAGAAATTAATTCACCTTGTCCCATTCTTTTGATTGAGCAGTATATTCAAGATTCATTTTAGTTAATTAATTTTGACAAATAAGTTGTGACATTTAGTAAAAAGACTCTAATGAATGTGAGACTTATTTTGTAGAACAACTTCTTGAAAATAAGGGGGAAGCTACAAATTTGAGAATTTATCTTAGGCTTCCATCAATGATAAGCCGCAACAAAAAGATACCTTTTGGAGGGATAAAGGCTTAAACTCATGGTGTACTAAATTGTTCGTAGTGGCTGGGCACATAGGGTATTTGATTAAAATAGTGGCACAATCTGTTCCCTCATATCATGTTTTAAACTCCCATCTTCCTTTTTGCAAGATTTAAATAATCAATTTTGGTGGAGGAAAATTGGCAAACGGGGGGGTGGGGCAGGCATTCATTAGGTTAAATTGATTAGATATTTGCGTCTCCAAGTTTGAAGACGGTTTGGGGTTATGTGAATGCGAGTGGATAATTGGGCAAACACCCTTACTCTATCGATCCCTCGCCCTCAACTTTTTAAGTGTTACGTACTCATCAATCTCTTTCGATAGATGTGAAAGCAGAGGATTTTTTTTTTTATTAGAAGTTGAACAACTGTTTTGAAAAATAGTGATAATAATATTAATAATAATAGTTGTATAGTGAAAATAATAACACTAATATTATTATTAATAAAATAAAAATAACAATGTTATTAAGGATAATAATAATAATAATAATAATAATAATAATAATAATAATAATAATAATAATAATAATAATAATAATAATAAT
>JAUMHB010074814.1:0-12777 GCA_032359685.1 Pittosporum tobira | reverse complement strand
ATTGTGAGACCGATCCTTGTAATATAACAGGGTGAGTTGCCTAATATTGGCTTCTCAATATATTTAGTTATTATCTGACGATCAGATTTCCACGAGATTTGGAGGTGGAAATTTGGGGGCGTCACATATAAATTGAGTCATACTCCTTGCAACATCTTTGCTTTCTTTGAAGCTCCAATGCCACTTCAAGCCACCATCTTCCTGAGTCCTCACTTCTTAATGTTTTCTCATGCTTTTGTGAGTATGCTTGTCAAAGTCAAAGTACAATTGAAGCATACGATTCCCAGAAAAACATATAATTTATTTTTCATCTAGCTTTGTCAATATACTTGAGTTAAATATGGTTCCTCATTTTCAAATGATACTGAGAGCCACGACACTTGTGACAATGACATAAAAATTATGAGCCCAAAATTTCATAAAAACGATTTAGGGTCGAGGATTCCCACACATTGATAAGGCTATACTCGTGTTATGAGTCAATTGGAGTAAGAATAATAGCTTTCCCGACCGCTAACATTATTTTTTTTTCCCACCACTATTTAAACAAGTACTATTATATTTAAATGTAAATATGAGGTAGAAATATATATGCATATGACTTATTTTGTACGCCAAGGAAATCCAGGTACACCCCAGGAGACTTGGTTTGTGGAAGTAATAATAAGATACACTTCAATTTGGAATATTTCCATCAATTCATTTTGCTTCAACGCCTTAAATAAATTAAGAAAATACTTTTGGGCCAGTAAAGCTATGTAAGATCATCTGTGGCCCGGAACAAATCAGGGCCCAGTTCTTTTCTAGTAAAACTGACTTTTTACTCCTGTGAGACCTCCGGCTCTTTTACGCTTCACTCTCGGCATAAACCAGTCGAATTACATATATCGAATCGATCGTCTGAAAGAAGAAAGATTGAAGAATGGATGAAGAATTGCTAGAATTACAGAGGCAATTCGAGTTTGCTCAGCAAGCTAAATCAAGCATTCGATTATCTGAACGAAATGTGGTCGAATTAGTCCAGAAGCTTCAAGAGCTCCAGATCATCGATTTTGATCTCCTCCACACCGTCTCCGGCAAAGAATACATCACTCCTGTACTATCTCTCTCACTCTCTCTATATATATGAACTCATATACATGATCATATAATCCCTCCGGGGTTCCTCTCAAAGAGTATAATTTTGAATTTGTGAAGTCAATTTTGGAAATCCTCAAATTAAATTGTAATAGTGCTTCCGTTCTAATTCCGTTTGAAGATTAGAGATGACGTTTTAGAATTAAAGATGTGTTTCTATTATTGTACTATAAAATACTCTAATATTTCTAATTTAATATATTATTATAAAATAAATGAATTATTATTATTATTATTATTGTACTGAATATATCTAACGTGTGTATCTCCAATTTGGAACGGCAGGATTATATTTATATATATGATCATATTTGTTTGTACTTATTTTATTTTTTATTATTTTTTTATAACTTGAAAGTTGGTATAATAGGAGCAATTGAGGCATGAGATTGAGGCTGAAATAAAGAAATCAGGGCGCATTTCTGTGATTGATCTTGCTGATATCGTTGGAGTTGACCTGTACCACGTAGAGAAGCAAGCTCAACATATTGTGTCAAATGACTCATCACTTATGTTAATCAATGGTGAAATCATATCGGATTTTTACTGGGATACTGTTGCTGAAGAAATCAATGAGCGCCTTCAAGAAAGTAGTCAAATTGTATTAGCTGAGATTGCCGCCCAATATCAAGTTGGTTCTGAGTTGCTTGTGAAGGTGTTGGAGCCTCAGCTTGGATCATTGGTAATTGAACTTTAACATTTGTATGCGAGTTTGAATAACTTTTCCTCCATAAACTCGTCACTTTTAGGATTTTGAGAGATGGTAACAAGGATTTTGAATCTTTTTATTGTGTTCTGTTGTGGAATTTAGGTGAAAGGTAGACTTGAAGGTGGGCAACTCTATACTCCAGCATATGTTGCGCGTGTCTGTGCAATGGTTCGTGGTGCTGCGAGGGGGATCACTGTTCCAATGAACCTCTCGGCTTTGTGGAGCTCTTTGCAGCTTTTGTTGCAAGAAATGGATGGAGCTAGCGGTGTGTCTGTCGAAGGTTCATTTTTCCAGTCATTATTTAATGGTCTCGTAAAGGAAGGCGAGATACTTGGATCACTTCGTGCTGGAGTTCATTGGACACCCACAGTATGTGATTGAATTTTTCAGTTTCTATATATATAACTTCAAATCCTCAAATCCTGCATGTTATATTTCTACTACATACATGTAGTTGCTTTCTACTATCGCTTGGAACTATCTCATTTGCAATTTCAAATTTCAGGTCTTTGCCACTGCTCAAAAGGACTGTGTAGATTCTTTTTTCGCGCAGGTGTGAAACTTTAATCTTTGATTGAGAGCCTTCTATTTAATCTTTGATTGAGAGCCTTCTATTATTATAATTTTATAATTTTAATTTTTTTATAATTTTTTCATGAGAATCTTGTAGAATCTTTATTGCGAATGAGCATGCGCTATGTTGAGTTCATGGTGTCTTGTCATACTGGTTAAAGCTTTATCTTCCTAACTTCTAGTCTATTGTCATTCATTTTCTGCTGTTCTTCATAATGCAGAATTCTTTTATCAGCTATGAAACTATGAACAAACTTGGAATTCCTCAGGCTACACAGTTTTTGCAGGTACGTTAGCTACGTATGTTGTGATTCTAAGATGGTGGTTTACCCGGTCTGCGCCCTAACTAAGGGTAGTGGCTGCGGGTCCAAAGCTATAAAAAAAAAAAAAACTCCGTATGAAGTGATTCTAGTGCTACTTAATACTTAAGGAAATTAGATGTTTTTTTAAGTGATTTTTTCGTGTAATGGAGCTTCTGTAGTTACTGATCAAAATGATAGTCATGTTTACCAAACTTAATTACGTAAGGAAATTAGATGTCTTGTTATGGAGCTTCTGTAGCTACTGATCAAAATGATGGTCATGTTTACCAATATAGGCCAGATATCCTGAGGGTATACCTCTAGCGACGATATTTGTTCATCCATCGATGATTGATATGTTGGATGCTGCTGTAGAGGATGCCATAGAACGTGGTAGCTGGTAAGGACCAAACCAATTCAACATGATCTTTTTTTAATTACATCTGAACTTTCTTTAGTTATGTTGCTATATCCATTAAAATTAATAGAATTTTGATTACTGCATGCCACTATAAAATTGGTGTATATGAACTTCTCGTTGATGGTATATTTGATTTTGTGCCTCTGTGTGTCATTAATCCATTTCATGTTTTCTTTTTTCTCTTAGGCTATGTTTGTAAGTTTTGCTTAGGCCAGAAAAGAGAAGAAAAGGATAGAAAAAGAGCTTTTCTATCCTTTTCAGTTGTTTGTGAGTTTCTCGCATGTCAGAAAAGAAAAGAAATGCCAAGAAAATTTGATCTGTTTTCTGGCCAAAATTTTCTTTCCAAAATTGGCCGGAAACAGATAGAAAAGAAAAAGTTCAGCTGCGAAACTTTCATAATTCCTGCATTACCCTCATTTTTGTACCACAACACATTTTTATTTACATGCTATATCCATAAACATCAATAACATCACTATCCCAAATCTTCATCAGCATGTTATCCTAATCTTCAATCAAATGCCAAATCTATGTTGCTCTGTATATACAGATGTATTTAACAAAAATTTCAAACTGAAATCACCAAAAAATCATATAAAAATGAAAATCTCCACATTTGAAATGCTAAACCGTTGTATAACCTGCAGATAAGAAATTCATTAGTCTTCGATTTCCGATATATAAATCAGTGGATAACACTCCAGATTTCGACGACCAAACTACAAGAAAGTTGATGATGGGAACAAAATAGTGAATCTCTAAATAGCTTGAAAAAAAAAATTAAAAGAAATAGTAGAGAATTAAAAAATACATATATAGAGAGAGGATAGAGAGATCAGAAGAGAAATGATGGAGAGATTATTATTTTGAGAAAGATAAATCTCAGAAGAGAGGCTGACTTGAGAGGGAAAAATAAGAGAATTGGAGAGAGGGAGAGAAATAGTTATGTGAGAAAGAGAAAGAAGAGAGGGGCGGACTTCAGAAGAGACGTAGGATTTGAGAGAAAGGAGTATTATTAATAAGGGGTGTAATGGTAATTATATATATATATATATATTATTTATTTATAATATTTTATTTATTTATAATTAAAAATATAATATATTATTTATTTTTAAATAAAAAAATATTATTTATTTATATTTTAAAACTGAATAGATATTAAAAATATAATATTTAAAAATAAAAATAAAGTTTAAGAAATTGAAGAAGGGTAAAATGGTAATATGTCATCTTTTCTTTTCTTTTCTTTTCAACTCACAAACACAAGAAAAGAAGTTATTCAATTTTCTGTTATAAACTCACAAATACAAGAAAAGAAAATTTATAACTTTTCTTTTCTTTTCTTTTCTATTCTTTTCTTTTCTTTTTTACCTCAAAACTTACAAACGGAGCCTCAAGAAATCTATTGAAATAAGATTTAATAATTTTTTATGACACAATTATTGGATCACTGCAGGATAGATGCACTTTCAGTTTTACCAGCATCATTTGATTCCCAAGATGCAGCTAAGATTCTGTCTCTTTGTCCATCTATTCAGGTGGCCCTTAAGGTGGTGTCCTGTCACCCCCTCGGTGTTTATTCTTGCATTTTGATATACCATATCTCTTATTATCTTTATTATTTTCTATGTTTTTTCTCAGTCTAATGAAGCACATATCCTGGGGGACTCGTATGTTTTTAGCAATGGATTTGTCAAGGTAGATCCTTTGGCAACTTACGCCTCATCTATCACCACACCATTAGATTCTTGTTTAAATTCTGATGCTTGCTTCTCTGCCTTTTCGACAGAATCTGTTTGAAAGCTTGGAAATGGAGTCGCAAACCGTTATCCTTTCTAGGGTTTCTAACACAGGGGTGCTTGATGATTTGCATACATCAACTGATTCTAAACAAGGGCATGATTCAAGCAACAGTTTGACTGAGTCCAATGAAACCGGGCCCGAGAGTTTTACTAGCACACAAGCATTGGAGAAAGGATCGAAAAAGAAAAGGGGAAAATCCACAGGGATTACAAAGACCAGTGCAGCTGAAAGTAGTCCAGATAACCAAGAACCCATTCCCGCTAAATCTAAGAAAAACCAGAGAAAAGGAAAGTCAGCATCTTCCCAAGCCTCTGAGTCAAAGTCAGGTGCTAAGAAAGATTCAGAAAAAATGAAGGACAGCCTCAATATTTTCCCAGAAAAGTGGCTGATCCAGAGGATCAATGCTATGGTCCCCGACTTTGAAGAGCAAGGTCAATTGAGTCTTTTCTTGTTTTCTGTTATCTATATTAGGCTGAATTTCACAAATATTGTCATCTGATTTTATAGGACTTGGTGACCAAGAGACGGTGCTTGTATCTTTAGCGAACCATTTGAGGCCAATGCTTCTTAATTCGTGGAAAGTGAGAAGAAAGACGGTGTTTACGGATAATGCACAGAGGATGAAACGCCTACTCGATGAGTTGCAACAGAAACTTGACGAGGTATGCATATGTTCATAAATGATAATATAACAATTTTCTTGTTTTTATTTAATTTCTTGAGGTTACAAAAGTAATTATACTTATGCCCTTCAATGGGTGTTCCCTCACACTGACCTATGTTTGTATACTATTATTCTGCACTTTACTGTATGTGGCAATCGTTGAACACTGAATTATCTTCTTATGTTTCAACTTGTGCTGCTTTCCAGTCTTCATTAAATATGCAGTTATACAAAAAAGCACTAGATTTGTTTGAAGATGATCAAGCAACCGCGGTAAGTTTTTCTCCTCAACTGTGTAATTTTTAAGCTAGTTTTCTTCTCAAGCGTATAATTTTTGGCTAGCTTTTTTACTTGTCAAAATAAATAAAATAAATTTTAGCTAGTTTTCATTTATGATGCATATGATTAAACAGTTGCTTCTTAATGGACCAGGTTCTTTTAGACAGACATTTGTTAAGAACCACAGGAACCTCTATGGCGGACACTCTCTTATTGAACTTGGTAATATTTGTAGACACCATTACCCTCTGATTTACTGCTTTCATCAACCTAAATTAACTCAACTATATGATGAGATGAAAATGGGCCCAACTGTGGGGACTTTTTTAAATGCAGGATACGCACAATAAGTTGAAAAATGGAGTTGAGGTTGAGGAATCTCAGAATTCTGAATCTGTTTCGTTTAGCTCTGGGGAAAGAATCACTCTTGTATGACATTTAACTCATTATAATCTCATGACTGTTGCGATTGATTTTATTTATGTTGCTTACATTTATTTATTTATTTTTTTTTCACAGGCAAAGAGTTTACCAGGACCTCTATCAGTTAAGGCTGTTGCCCTAGTTGAAGCATTGGAAGGAAAGGTAAGTGCTTGTTTTCTGTTTCTTGTCATTCTTTTTTCTTTCCTTTTTGTTTTTCGTGTTTTGGAATTCGATGAAGTTTGTAGTGCAACTTCATTTAATATTGACTTCTTCACACACTATTGTATTTAAGTTTCAACGCTTGTAAATGACAGCGGGTGGACACATTCTTGACTTCACTAAGAGCAATCACAGAAGAGAGGTGTGGATGATGCTCTCATAATCACTCGCTTTATTCTGAAGCATATTGTATCAACTGTTAACTAAGCTATAACATGTTTTGGTTTTGCCTCATTTGCAGTGGGATAACTTTAAAAAAGCTTGACAAGAAATTGGAAAGAACCCTTCTGCATTCTTACCGCAAGGTTTGTCTAATTCACCAAGTCTAGGAATATTGTTAGACACGCACATATATATGTGTATGTGTATATATATATACACACACACACGTGTGTGCTTGTGCGCGTGTGCACGTGTTTGTGTGTGCGCGCGCGTGTATATGTATATATATATATATATATATATATATATATCTGTGTGTGTGTGTGTGTGTGTAAAATGAGGAAAAGGTAGATACAATCTGATGTATGATACATCATAGCATATGATGTATAAAACACTTTGTATCATAAGATAAAACGACCTCATTTTATAAGAAAGAAAAACAAAATAAGCGAATATGTTGTTTTGTTTAAAATGCTGATCCTACGTGATACAATGTGATGTATCTACGATGTCCACTTTTTTAGTTTATAATTTCTAAAATTGCATATGTGGTATAATATCACATTCTTTATTGTTTTGTAGGATCTGGTGTCTCAAGTTTCTGCTGAAACTGATCCTGTTTCCCTTCTGCCAAAAGTTGTATCTCTACTTTATATACAGGTGAGTTTTTTTTGCCTACGTATATGGGATGCCTCCATAGATTGGATTATCATTGGTTTTCTCTTCACAGTCCCTTTTTAATTAGTTTGTACTTTGTGGTCATAGGTTCAGAATAGAGCTCTTCAAGCCCCAGGGAGGGCCATTTCAGTTGCTGTCTCTCGATTGAAGGTAATTAATCTATAGATCACCTTGGGGTCTTCATAATTTTTTTAATGTATTTTGTGGAGATTTGACGTTCTTGAAAATTTTGAACATAGTAAGTATAAAACCTGTTGGTGTTCTCTGTGGGATGCTTGAATCTTGATATTCTAAGATCTGAGTTGTGTTTAACTTAAAAAGAGAGAAAGAAGAGGGACAGAAAAAAGATGATGTTGTGTTTACTAATCAAAGTAAAAGTAAAAATATAGACATGTTGTGATTAAAAGTGATCAATTTCTGACATACACATCTTTTGTGTTCTTCCTCAGGGTAAGCTAAATGATTCAGCGCACAAGATATTAGTGGATTACCATAGTGCTACTGTGACCCTTTTATCACTAATTTCTGCTGGAACTGGCGAGGTAAGTTAGGATTTTGCATTCTATGATTTAATTATTGTTTTCAGTTGTCAACATTCTGTTACACTCCTAGACATGCTTGGATAGTAGTTATACTCCCTCTAAATGAGACGTAAGGCTCTTTCCAGCAATCAGGGCGCCTACGCACTTGCTCCATTACATGATTTGAAAACAGTTGAGATCTTGGGTTGCCTTGTTCAAGAGGGACTTTTGAAAACGTAATACTCCCTCCGTTCCAAAATTGAGATAGTCATTCCTTTTTGGTCTGTTCCAAAGTTGGAGATACTTTCCTATTTTAGGGCAATAATAGGTCATGAAGTTCTTATTTCACCTTCTCTTCTCATCACTACTCTCTTCTTCATTCCTCACAAGACCTGCCCACTCAAGCCTTTCACCCTCTCTTCTTCTCGCCACTCTTCATCATTCTTGACAAGACCTGCCAACTCAAGCCTCCTCTCCATTTCTGCCCACCCCACTTAAGTCTTCCTCTTCATTTCTCTCCTCTTTTTCTTGGGGTAATATTATAAACGAAAAATTGTCTCTGAAAATCATTATTTTTTAGAAGTATCTCTAATTTGGAAACCGAGGGAGAGGTAAAGATCATATATCACACCTAATTAGAGACGCACTGGAGGCAGTAGCTCGGTCCTCAATGTTAAATATCAAGAAGGCTGCATTTTGAAAACTTAACCTTTGTAATATGTACTTAAACCCTGTACACCTTCAGAAATAGAACAGTATCACCTTTTGCACACTTCCTAAGAATCTTGCTGAATATTAACTACAAGAGTGAAAAGAATGAGGAAAATTGGTTTCGCTTGGCCAAGCCCTCTGGAAGCGCTATGCAAACAAACCGAGTTGTTCTTGATTCGTTTAAGGCTCGTTTAAGTTCGTTTGTATAGCCAAACTATCCAAGCTCGAGTTTGAAAGAGAAATTTGTTTATCTAAACGAGTGAGCTCAAGCATATCCAAATTGAGCTTGAACTTGAGCTGGCTTGATTAGCAAGTTTGCCGATCTCAAGCCAAGCTCGATGTATAACACAAAGCCGAGTTTGAGCTCACTAATACCCTAAGGAGCTGAGCTCGAACACATTCCCAGCCAGGCTTGAATGCTGGCTCGAGCTTAGCTTGTTTGCACCCCTAGATGCAGGACAACTTTATGAAAGTGATGAATTAGGAGAAAATAATTTAAACTAGCTGGAAATTATCTAGGGATTAGGCTCTTCACTAATCTACTCCTACGATCTCTTGGTGGAAAACAAGATAAATTCAATCACAACTAAACACTCAAGTATGCGTTCTCTCAATGTCAATAATAATAGTGCACTTCAAGTTTGAGATTATAAGACATATAAATAGAGAAAAGAACCCTAATATCAGCTAAAAGGACTACATATCATAATGCCATAAATAAAATAAGTCTTTAATACTCCATCTGTCCAACTTATATTGTCTTAATTACCTTTTTGGTCTGTCCAAATTCATTTATCCTCTTTCTTCTTTCAGACTATTTTTAGTAGCATTTTTCCTATACTATCCGCATTATTTTTATTGAAAATGATAAACATTTTCTTGGGAATGCAAGACTCATTACTCCGTTCCACTAGCTCTTTCTATTTAATTTCTCCTTTTAGCCTTTTCCTTTTTAAATGATGAAGGGCATTGTAGAGATTTTTATCTTTTCTTAAATAGGTGTGCACTTTCTAATTAGAATAATATAAGTTGGATAGAGGGAGTACTTAAATAGAATACCGTTTTTATTTTCCTTAGATAAAATGAAAAAATTGGTTATTATTAAAAGTTTGTGAGGACATAAAATCTGACCTCAACACCAGCTGTTAAAGGAAGAAAGGAAGAAAGGAAGAAAGGGGGTACCACTTGAGCTAGAGCTCATTGGTACTTAAATAAAGTACTCAAAACTTTAATTATTTGAAGTTTATATATTTCATTTGGGTACCAAGTGATTAATTAAAATGGTTATTTAGGTATTTAGGGGAAAAAAAAGTATTTATGGTTACTTATTTTGTTTTAGTCATTAGGGTAATTTGGTCTTTTAGGTTAATATTGGGTTCTTGTCTTTATCTCTATGTTGTAATTGGCAGAGTTGTAACAAACCTATTATTATTGTTAATGGAGGCCCTGGGGCGTACACCATGGTGTACGTAATTACGTGTACCATAATGTATTAGGAGGTGTACTTTTTGATGCACGTATTGCACCCATGTAATTTTGATATGCTTGTGTGTACAATACATACGACATGATGTACAACTCTTTAAGAATTATGGTGCATGCAACTGCGTACACCATAGTGTATATCCCTTCTCTTATTATTGATATTGAGTGTTTATTAAAATTGAGATTTGGTTGCGATCGATCTTTTCCTTTGTGGTTGCAATCGATCTTTTCCATCTTGGTTACAATCAATCTTTTGTCTTGGTTGCGATCAAGAGATCGTGGGGTTAATTTATTTGCATAGCCTAATCCCTAGTTAGGTACCTATTGCCTAGTTATCAGTTCTTCAATTATTTTTAGTCCATCTTGATAATTACAGCTAACATTTTAGATTTTTCGGAAGTTCTAATGTGAACCTAGTGACACCATGGTAAATATGTCCTTGTTTATATAGCTAAATGAGCGGACTCGAGTTTGAGAGAGAGGCCAAGTGGTGTTGAGCTGCAAGATTAGTTTCAGAATGGACAACTGGCATAGGTCTCGGCCTCTTGGTTTTGAAATCCTGCAGCGGCAATGAATTTTCTTTGGGAACTATCCTTATACTTTTGAGTTAGTGGAGTGGAAGATATTTGGTGAAGAGAAAAGTAGATGTAGTAATAATGATTGTGAACCCATTTTAAAATTTTTTTAAGGATAAGTTAGTCATTTCACTGCCTTTAACTTTCCTATAAGGGAAATGTTACAAAAATAATCGGGCATCCTGAAAAGACAAGTGTTGCAAAATTGTGGGATCGAGGGAGTAGTTTACTATGGGATTATTAGATGTGCGTTGCTGGTGAGGAATTGTGTGCACCTGGTTGTTTAACCTGTGTCCACACTCGAAGGTAGCAGTAGCAGGTCTACCATTATTTTTAAACAAAAAAATAAAATTTATAGTGATTGCGAGTCCTCTGTTATAAACGAGCAAGCTCGAGAAGAATCACATTGAGCTTGAAATCGAGTTTGAGCTCTATTATTAAGTATGCCGAACCCAAACCAAGCTTGATCACTGAATGTTCGGCTTAAGCTGGGCTTGTTTGCAACATTAGCTGACAGCATAATTATGGAAGTGATGAAGTGAGAGAAAATAATTGATAGAAATTAAAAATTATTAGGCACCTTATTCAATCCATCCCTAGGATCTCTGTATACCAACCAAGATAAATTCGACAACAATTAAACATTCAATATCAATGATAATAGTTTGTTTTGACCGTGGGGATTAGAACGCATATAAAGTTATAAATTGAGGACAGATAAAAACCCTAATATAAGCTTAGAAGACCAAATTATCCTAATGAATAAATATATTAAGTAATCCTAAACACTCGTAGTTTAATTAGTTATTCTTTATATATCTCAATTACGTTGCAAGTGATTTAATTGAAGTGGTGGTTTAAGAATTTTTGTAGGGTTCCTAATTTAAATTGTCATTAGAGTTATTTAGTCTTTTGAGTTGATATTTCAGTTCTTGCCTTTCTCCATATTATATCTGGTTGTAATCCCCAAAGTTGCAACAAACTTATTCAGCCTTGTCAAGGAAAGAATATGAAATAGTAGGGTCACAAGAGATGCATAAATATAATTAGAGTTCATATTACAGAATTTTCAAGCACTAAAATGTGAACCCAGGGACACCATGGTAAATCTGCCCTTCTTGTTGGGTACATCTTAAACTAACTTATACCTGGTAAAACCTGGTCTCTCCCAATGGAGAGGTCAGGGTTCAACCCCGGCTGACAGTGTTAGTGGACGCCTTGAAAATGCCAAGCCAATTAATTCTTCAAAAAAATGTGTGTGTGTGGGGGATTTGGTTGTCTTTCGCCTATGGTTTGGGACAGCCAACTGTTAGGATTGGTGATAGGTGATAGAAGTATCAAAAAAAAAACTTATACCTCAAGTAAATGTGTTTTGATTATAAATAAGTACGTATCATTTATTTCTTGAGATTTTTTTTTTTCTCTTGTTTGAATGCTTTAATTAATAAGTGTCATTTCTTTGTTTTGCTATTCTGATAGGAAGATGACTGTACATCTGACAGAATTCTGAGCAAGAGGGAGCTACTGGAGAGTTTAATGCCAGCACTGAAAGGCTTGGTCTTGCGACCTGCACAATCTTGACCAGTCATAAATCCATCTTTTGTATTCATATACAGAAATATGCTTTTTTTTCTTAAATTGAAAAAACACATCAGGGAAACTCAACATAAACGAAGAATAGATTATAGAAAAGCTTGAAGGCATGAAAATTGGTTAGTAATTAGCCGATCATGTGTCGAAGAGAAGGCTTCTTAAGTTTTTGATGGTGATAACACAAATGACATAACTGTCAATATTTCTTTGCGAAACAGGTTAGTTGTCTCTATTATCAACCATCATGTTTAGTCTTGGCCTACATTGGTGTGGCGTTTAGTAAAAATCATCTTGTTCTTGAACAAATCCGGTGCAATGTTTTGGAGCTCCAAATTTCCTTCGATTACGGATGACTCGCTCAAAATCCATAAAGATTCTTAAGCCCCGAAAAAGAAGAGTACGACTCTCTCTCTCTCTCTCTCTCTCTTCCGTAAACTATGATTCTTTAGCCCTGAAAAAGAAGTATGGGACATTACCCTAAAGTATTGAACACACTCTCAACAAAAATCCATAAAC
>JAUMHB010074803.1:0-12778 GCA_032359685.1 Pittosporum tobira | reverse complement strand
TTTTTTTTTCAAATTTGATTTGCTATTTACTTGTGTGCCCCTCTCCTTATATATAAGATAAGAGAAAATCAATTTAAGTAAGAAATCTATATTTATTATATATATAAAAGCACAAGCATCATAAAACTTATTGAGTCGGTCTATGTTTTTTGTTTGTATTTTTAATATCTTTTGGACATAAATGACTCTCAATTTAATATTTCATTTGTAACTTATCATGGGCATAGTTAGTTTTTCACTTGATTTAGTGACTCAATTAAATTACAATATTAAATAAACTATTTATAATATTAAATGTAAATAGTCTATTGATCTTCTCAATCATAATTATATATTAATCACATATTTATTATATATAAATTATTTGTCATTCTCCAAATATAAAAATATTGATCAAACTAATAAATAATTTCTAAAAATAAATATGAGCAGTTTACTTAAATTTGAAAAAAAAAACAAAATTTCACAATTTTTTTATAATAAAAGAATTGCACCTAGCCGGGACAATGTCGAGCTTTCAAATAATGTGTCTAAAAGAGTTAAACGGCAATGTTTGTGTGCGTGAAATTGTCAATTTGCATAAATTGAGACAAATTAAAAGTTTTATCATTTAATTGAAATAAATAAGAAATGAATTATCGAAATGGAATCAATACAAGAGGAGTTTAGGGTAGTAATTTATATTTAGCAAAAGATAAAATGTATGAAAAAGATTGAATAATTACCGTTTAAATAACGGAAACGGTATGAATGAATATTGCTCAAACTTCAAAGCTTAACTTGGTAATTTTTTAAATTAATTGCACCTCCCTACGTGGTAGAACTCCAAATCTGCAGGTATTCTGAGCCAGATCCATTTTTGTTTATGGCCGAGTCCCATTCTTATCATGTGAAGCATTAAGATCTGTTGCATGCATGGACTTGTTCTTTTTGCATATATAACGTACTCCATTATATAACACTGTTTGTTCAGTCGCTGACTCACTGAGTCGGCCTTGTTCTTTCTGTGTATATATATGTGTGTATATATATTTATAACACTGCTTGTTTCAGTGGCTGACTCACTGAGTCGGCCTTGTTCTTTCTGTGTATATATATGTATGTATTTATAACACTGCTTGTTTCAGTCGCTGACTCACTGAGTTGTTCATTAATTGTTTCTTCCTCAACAAAATCTGATTCACGTGTAGTTTCTATGATCTCCGTTTTACTTTTCAGATTTTCAGAATTGAAATTTATTATGCCTGGAAGGATTTTAATGCTCCTGTTCGGACCAGGAGCGGAGACAGATCGATATGACATTGCATTTGTTTCTCATCATACAAGTAATAGAAATAGAATTAATTTACACTGAAAAATTAGGAGGTATTTGACTGAAATATTTAATTAACATTAAAATTTAATATTTAATTAACATTAAAATTTAAGTATAAAAATAAAGTTGAAAACAAAATAGGTGAAATGCACATCCTCTTAGAGTAATAAACATTCATTTTTCATTCCTACATCCTCTTCATTTTCAACTAAAATTTGTTAATTAATAATATATTTCATTTCAACACCTACTCTTTTTCATATAGATTTTATTTCATTCATATTACTTACGTAATAGGGAACGAAACGCAACATAAAGAAATTTAGATTTCTTGTTATATTCTCTGCCTCGTTTTCTATTACACCTCGTGTATAGATGCTAAATTATGTTTATCTTTTTTTAATTAATTTTAGTATTTATTAATAAATAAATAGATAAGTATTACGTGAAACTATATATGAAATGTAAAAAAAAAAAAAATCAACTGATGATGTAACGAGAGATTTGAACTTGTTAAAAAGTAAGTGGATTTAGATACCCCCTAAAAATTTGTTCAAACCTTTGAAACTTTATCCAAACCTTGTTTAATACTGAAAAATTATAAAAGTATACCCTCCAGATTAATATACATAGGACCGAGCATAAGACCTGATCAACCCGTAAATTTGCATTAAATTTATAAAAAATGTATTATTTAACTTGCATCAATGGGTTTGATATCAAAAAGATAAACTCAATATATATATATATATATATATATATATATGGGTGTGGTTGTGGATTTTATACAAATTCGCACTAAATCCATAATTGTTATATATAATTTTATAAAGTATTATATAGATAATATATATATATATATTTGATTTAGGTAATATAACTTGAGCTGAAATACTATGCTTGTTTTTTATATATGGGTGATTATTTTAACCTATTGCTTTATTAATTTTATTATACTCCATTCATGTAACATTTTTTGTATATGTGTTTATCTTAATTTCATAGTTAACTTTATATACATTAGTAATATATCTCAATTTCTTCTTACATTTGCAATTTTTTAGATTTTAGCATTAACTTATAATTTATTATAAACTTTATAAACTATGATTGTATCAACCATGGAGTCTTGTAAGTTGTAATATATTTTGGTTAATCTGCAACTCGCACAAATTTACAAGTAATCGGTTGGGTACGACTGTTAAACCCTTCAAACTCACAATTTTAGATGTAAATTTATGTTAAACCCACGTTAAACCGCATCAAACTCCCTTTTAAATATATTTATACTTTTTTTTTACCTTACATACACCAATCTTTCTATCATTCTATTAACTTATTTATAAAAACTTATATTATAAATTAATGAAATAAAAAAATTACTTAAGGCCCTGATTTCGAAATTATATCTCCGCCTCTGCGTCCAAAACCTGGAACTGAAGCAGAATGGACTCGTGTGAATTATGCGCTTCATCCGTTCTAAAATTAAATAAAATTATAATTTTTAATGTAGTTTTATAAAATCTTAAAATTATAATTTGAAGTGAATTTATATTATTTTGATGGATATCGAAGTTAATATTGTAAATTATGTATAAATATTTTTATATATAAAATTTTAAAATTTAATAAATTTATACCTTAATTTAAATTTAAAATTTTATTAATATAATTTAATAAAATTTAAAATTATCTCTAATTTTAAAACGTACGAATTAACATCCGGCAGAGCAGGGTGTACGTCGTATCTGAGTTCTTGCTCCCGGACTGTGATGAATACTATAATGTTCTTTTATGATAAATGCACCCAAATTGTGCACTTGCACGAACTGATACTGTCCGCTATTAAATTCAAAATTTAATATTCCCTATATGTTCCACGCTTATCCGTGGAAGAATTCTTTTAAAAATATATTTTTATTTTATATTTATGTTTAAAATAATAAATATTTATATTTATTGACAATGAATTATAATATAATAAAATTGAAAGCATGATGTCATTTACTATTCCGTCGATGAAAATTTATGTGCTAAGTTTTTATAGTTCTTCTTCCTCTTTCATATTATTTTTGTTATGAAAAAGAGTAAATTCCTAGATACTAAAAACATAACACTAAATTTGTTGTTCCGGATGCTACCTCATTTATTGACCCAACGAATATATCAGGCAAATTGTCCACAATTATTTTAAAAGCTCACAATTAATTGTCTAAATAAATCAATTTTCATTTTCATTTTTCCTTGTTGGCAAATAAAGTTATCAATTTTTTATAAACACGTTGTCGAATCTACTTAATGAGATCACAATCAATCCGCATATGAGACAACATATATGACAACATACTTGAATTTCTAACAATACACTATAAAAACTTATACAAAATAATATAATTAGGAAAGTGTCAAAATATAGTTAGTTTATACGTAACAATACATAGGGTGTGTCTGATATTATAACCAACTCTCCATCCGTCTTAAAAAGAAAATTACAAGTTTAATTTATTTTTATCCCGAAAAGGAAGTTGCAACACATACATCAGTGTAATTTTGTAGTTCATATTTTTTTGATATGAACCTATTCAATTTATAAGTGATTTGTATTTATTCTCTCTCATCTTTCTTAATTTATGTGAAATAGGTACTTGTGACTTCTGTTTTATGGCATTGAATTATATATTTTATCATATTAATTTATGTAAATTTATTGCGAGTGCATTTATGAAAAATATGTTGGAAGATTTTGCAAACAGTATCAACTTGTGAATTGACAAGTGACAACTTAATGAATTATGACTTTCTTGTTCATTTACGAAAAGAACCATGTTGTCACAATGTAATTTTACATATATATATATATATATATATATATAATAAAAAAGAATATGCAGCAACAAGAAAAATCATATATTTCTACTACAACACTACTCTGAAACAAGTTAATATCTTAAATTTAGCTAACTATAATCATGGAAATCACCAATACACAATTATGCTGGTTATATACTGACAGAACTAACAACTTAAATTAATTTTGTCAAAAGCTTCATATATTTGCCCCATGCTCAAGCTGCTTAACGCACAAGACACATGTACAATATCGTGATAACTCGGTATATAATCCATCTTCATGAATCCGAACACAATCAATCGAGAAAATTGGTAGGTAGGCTAATGCTTGAGAGTCTCACAGCCCAATGAACCATCAAACGTGTGTAAGTTCACGTATCGGCTCGGAGCTGATGAACGCCGGTGACCCTTGGGCATGCACGCTTTCACTTCCTTCCCGTGGAAAACCTTTCCTCGATGATTCAACCGCGGCTTCATCGTGGCGAATTTGCCCGTCGTGATGGGAGCGCTAGACGGCGTGGCACGTCCGGCCATTGTTTCTTGAATCGGAAATAAGATGAGAAAAATATAAATTTGTAGCATAATGTAGACAAGTTTAGTAGACATTTAGGAGCTACAATTTAATTTCTTTGGTTATTTTTTTTTTTCTTCCTATGGGGTATTATATATATATATGGGCAAGGAAAAGATTTAGAGGGTATTTATGGTAGAGAGAAAAAGGGGGACTTTAAATTAAATAAGCTCGTGAATAGCTGAGGAGGCCAGAGGGCAGATACGGAACAGCTCAGATAAAGTTTACATGCAGGCGAGAGTGTTGAGGTGGGGATCTCTTTTTGACTGCATATAGTACAGAGGAAGTGAGGATGCTCGTGAGTCTCTGTCGTAGCACTTAAGTCAAAACGAAAAGTTACTCAAAAAGTCAAGAATCTTATAAGACTCTTATCCACTACTGGAATGATTTTTTCAAATTGGGTCACAGTATATCAACAAACTATAGACTGCCTAGGCCCAACAAAAAAAGATAATCTATTGGGCTTTTGTAATAGTATGGTCAACTGACCTTGGCATTTGAGCTAAAGTCTAGAATTGTCGTGGTGCAGCCTGCTCAGATACAACCAGTGGGTTGGACCTCACTTCTATTTAGAAAGCATCCCAAGGGATTCCATGATTTTAGCTTCTTTTTTTTTTTTGGTTTTTCACTTGTATTCAGACATTTATCCCGACTAATCTGGTTAAACTCGGATCCGATTTACAACGGGTATCTGATTCCTTTCATCACGTAGAAGAACAGACTCAAATCATGTTGGTGATTTTAGCTTTCCTACATCGTAATTGTTATTTTTTTTTTCTTTCTTCAATTTTATTAGTAATCACAACAGGAGACCGTCTAAAAATTTATGAAATTATAATATGCACATACACTCAAACATGTAACAATCATAAAATTTTCTTTGACATTTTTAAAATATTTACTAATACTGTTGGTATTTGAATACCTGACCTAAGCTATAAGGGGTAGCTAGTACCCACAGAGTCATGACTCCCTACATCTTAATTGTTACTCTCTACGAAATCGTGTTAGGTGTATATGCATGCCCGAGTTATTCAATATTCACTATGATATTCAATTCTTTTCTATACAATGTAATAATGAGAAATATATTTGAACTAAGAAAAAAATTTTGTTCAACTAACAATCGATGTGAAGTAAGGTTAAAAATGACGAATTTTGTTATAATAAACAAATTTATTACAAGTTCAATCGGATAATTCTTAAAATGATTAAATTAATAACATATACTATATTTAAATTCTTAGATGTTGTATAGTTGATTCTCATTCTTTAAATACTATGGATATAACAAGAGCGGCTATTGGAAAAAAAATTACCCTAAGACAATCATCTCATAATTATTAAAAACATATTGAATCAGATAATTATGTTCTTGAATCTTTCTTATTTGATCTAAATTTCATATTGGCCGACTTCATCTAGTCCCGATTTTAAATTATTTAACCTTTAGAACACTTGAAAAAGTATTATTGGTGCCAAAAGATACATTTTATTTCCTTGAAAGCTGTTATTAAATTAAGTAAATTGACTTAAAAAATTAAATCAGACTTTTTGTGGAAAGAGATGGTACTCATAATCGTTTTAAATACTATTTGGTATAAATTATTAGCAGCTTTTTAAAAGTGAAATACAAGTCTTTTATATATAAAGTAATAAACATAAAAAATGAACTTTTTAAAATTAATTTTTATACTCATTCCGTCCCAAAATAAATGCAACACTTATCTTTTTTGTCCGTCTCACAATAATTACAATATTTTCTTTTTTAATAAATTTAAGATTATAAAATACTTATTTTACGTTTTATGAAATATAACTCACCATTTTATTTATTACTCTAATATTATAACTCAACACTTCAATCATTATTCTATTACTTAAATTATACGTAATATCAATACTAAATTTTACCATTTTAATTATTATTTTATTAGTTAAATTATAACAAATAAATAATTTAAATAATTTATTTATAATCAATATATTTCTTAAATTTTGTAAAAAATAAAACTATCCCATTTATTCCGGGACTGAAAGAGTAATTTGCACCAAATCGGAGCTTATACTCAAAAACAGACAACCAAATACCAGAAAATAAATGGAAACTTCTAAAATTGTTTGGCCGTGGGGGGTATATATGTGATATGAAGAGATAAGAATATCCAAGATAGGTTTTGAAGTTCTACGAACATAGAAGAATTTAAGTCACTTCACTCTGTTCCGTTATATGTACTACAGAGGACATCGATGCTAAAAATGGAGCTAACTTTGTGGACTGTGCCATTTGCCTCCTTTACGAGTAAGTTACCAAAACCCATTTCTGTTTCCCTTCCATTTTGTTTTTCTCGAATATCCATGAAGATTTAATCTTTATGAAATCTTATTCATCAAGAAATTTCCAAGTTGTTGATGATAATAATGTATGGATTTTAAGAGTGATTATGGAAAATTCAGAATCTATCTGGGGGTTTTATTGGGTGTTTTCCGTTCTGAGTTAAAAAAATTTAAATACCATTTGGATTTGGGTTCTTGAAATTTTCATGAAACGGTCATATCAATCCATTCCTACTGGACTATAAAGTAAATAAATAAAAATTAAGAACCTTTAATTGGAGATTTGGAGATATGTAAAGAATGATGCCCCTTGCGGGCTGCAGCTATGCATTTTAATTGGGTTGGTTTTTAATCAAGAATTAAGACTGCCATGGGGGAAAAGAGTCACCATTTTTTTTTCTCGATTTTCTTTTTTATTTATGAGTAATGAAGGCTGGATATTACACACTTAGACTTGATTTTTCCAATAAGTTAGACCTAATAATAAATTTATATTTCCACAAGTCTCTGTATCACATGAAGGTAGGACGTAGGAGTATCTTGGAAACATCAAATTCAACTTGTTGAAAATATCATGGAATTTTTTTACCCCGCACAGACCTTAACATTCTTAAAATGTCATGAAAAAGTAAGACCTTTTACCAATGGAGGGAGTAGTGAAATTTTTATTTTTTGCTTTCAATAATGAAGATCAATATTTTTGCTTGTTTGGTGTTACTGAGGAATATGGAAACACTTAATGAAGGCGAGTGCTTCATGTAGCTGGTAAAGTATTACGGAAATACCTTTTAGATCTAATCTTTGAAGAAAGTAGTATGTTTTCTTTGACAATGGGGGATTGCATATGTTTGGCACGACTGAGGATTTCAACAATGTTGCAGTGAGTAACAGAAAGTGACGAGTTGAAACATGAAAGCAACTCTGAGGGTTGTGTTTTTTATGTTGAAACATCAAGAAGCTTGCAATTTTGACCTCAACAAATGCTGTTTATGATATCTTTGAATGCGTACTAGTGTTCCGCCCCCTTTTGGAACTTATAACGGATTGTCTGTAGATTGTCTACGTGCCTGATATTCCTTTTGTTCCTTTGTTCCGGAGGAGTTTTTCAGAAGCAGTATTCAGGATTATGTTTATACATTAAGTTGCATTGATTGATTAGCAAATAACTTTGGCCCACTCAGTATAGATCTTTTTTTTTGGTCCCCCTCTCATTCTTCTACCTTCCCACTTCGTATCAAGGTGGTAGGCCAATTAAGCGTCATCTCCCCTCCCCCTTTAGGAATGTAATGTTTCTTGGTAGTACCAACAACTAAAGAAACTACGTACTGCAGCAATCTTAAACAATGCGTACAAATTTCCGTTTTAAAGATTTCCTTCAGACTTACAACACTAAGCAGTCGACCCTGCTTCCATTCTTTCCTCAGATGCAACAGCTTTGGATAAAAACCATGTCAAACAAGACACTTACAGCTACACCATGGTTGTCAACATCTCTTTTGATTGGCAGCCTGTGATGCTGGTGTTCTCCATTTCTAGAGTATTTTGGGGGAAGCCCAATTGGTCAAAGATTTTTGGAGGCTTGGAGAGGTGCGAGGATTGACTAGCTAATGGGAAAGCGGTGAGATAAGATCCCCATTGTCTATGGTGGAACCCTTGGAGGGAGTGGCTTAGCCGCTGTTTTGAGCAGGGGGAAAGAATCATTTTCTGTATTTGGTTCCTCTGTTTGTGTCCTTTGTTTTTCTGTAATGTAATCTTTCTTGGGTCAGTGGTGCCATCTTTAGATTTTTATGGGGAGAGAGAATATGAAGCACGATGTATATTTTTTTTGTATGTGGTACTCCTCAATTAGTGATCTTAAAGAGTTGAAGTACTCCTAGGAATTACTATTTATTTTCTGAAAGTCGTTCGGCTGTACTCAACAAGATAATACACAACCTTGTTGAATGGATGTGTGATTCAAGCTTATCTTACTAATGATGTGTGAATCAGCTAGGAGAACCAAGCTTGAAGATGGCAGTCCATTCCAGAGGAGTCCTTGTTTTGCAGTTCCCATAAGATCAAAAAAACCAGGGGAAAGAAGTGTAATATCTTCTGGACTACCCGAAACAGCAGCCTCTATTGCAGTTGCTGCCACTGTCGTAGGTGCAGCAGCTACCCTTCTTGTAAGAAGAACCAGAGCTTCTGAAGCAACCAAGGTATGTTTTTGTTTAGGCAATTGATAAATAAATACAATGATGGCCGATTTTCATTTGGTCTCTTTTTTCTTTTTTTCTTTTTGATAAATTGATTTCACTTAGTATGTCCTTGAATGAGGGATAAAACAAGTAAATTCTATAATTTCGGTTATCTGCTGGGAAAGGAAAGGCATGTGCTGTGCTTTGAAAAGTTGAACTAGCATTTGTAAATATACTAAAGCCTTACTTCGATATTCTACATAACTTCATTATGATGTTAATATTTTTGTTGCAAAAGGAGGAAAGACCAAGAAAATTTACCAGTAATGTAATACTATGAAAAAGGAAAAAGGAAAAACGAAAACTTTAGTGACCTAGTTTAATTTCCATGACTGTCCATAATCCTGCAGTATCTTTCTAATTTCAGTCCATCTTAAAACACAGGTACCCTTTAAAACTTGTGAAGACTGCGGAGGTTCTGGTACTTGTTCGGAATGTAAAGGTGAAGGGTTTGTGCTCAAGAGACTCTCAGAGGGAACAGCTGAGAAAGCGAGACTTAGTGCTAAGAATATGGCAACTAGATACACAGCAGGGTATATCTCTTTCTCAGTCTCTTTCTTTTTTTTTTTTGGATCACATTTTTATAAATTCGTTAAAAAAATTTAACAGGCTTCCTAAGAAGTGGAGCTACTGTTCAAAATGCACTTCTGCCCGATCTTGTAGTTCATGTGGCGGCAGTGGTAAAATAGAGTATTAGCTTGTACTTCGATGTTACACACCTACAAAACGAGATTGGTACTATTGGATTTTACTTTGCTCCATTATTTTACCACGTAAAAAGATTGAAGTGAGTTAGCAATTTCTGATCGTTCCTCTTGATCATTGATTAATGTACATATATTCTTATAGGAACTGTATGTTGTAATTTTATATAAAAATGATATTATATTACAAAGTAAGAAAACAACTTTAATTTTTTCAATACTATATGTTAGGAACTTTTTATTTATTTACCGAACATCTTTTTCTTGCTTGAAGGGCTTGCAGAAAAGGGATCTAAAATTTTCTTTAAATAAATTCAAATTTTGAAAGAAAAAAAAAAAATCACAAGGTTTGTACAAGCATTGATGGTGGATGTTTAAAGGCTAATTTCCTGTTAAAGTTAGTTTAAAAGGATAGCCTTAGATCGCCTTTGGTTCAAATAATAGGTTTCCGGTGTACTGTAATGAACTTCTCCGATGGGCATTGTTCACTCGTACCCTCGCTACTAATCGCTGTAGCACTCATGTGTAGGTGTAGACCCTTGTTTTCTTTATGGTGTAATGTGCAAAACATGCTAAACTTCAGGGGCTAAAGCACGATAATGCATTACTGAAGAACAATTTCTTGAGTTTTTAATAATGCATGCAAGCATCTTTCAAATCCACTAATGCAATGTTGGACCATTTCAATCAAATTTGTTGCTCCACTAGTAAATTGCCACGCAAAAATGTTTTCCTATATATATATATATATTCCATCCGTCCAGAAAATGATAAGTAAAATAGGTAAAATAAGAAAATAAAGAAAACTAATTTTGTAGGAGAAACTATATTTTTTTTTTTTACAAAATTGTCTTTGCAAATATATTTTATAATGATAAAGAGAAAAAGAAAATTTTAATGTGACATAAAGTAAGGATAAAAAAATAATTATAAATTAAAAATGGTAAATTAAGTTTTTTTTTTTTAAATGATGAAAAAAATACCTTGATTTATTCTTTTTAGGACAGATGTCATGGGCCAAATTTCTCAACGTTTATACAAAGATTGAACGGAAGAGATTGTTTTTTCCCGATGGGTTCACTAATCCCCTATAGGTAAACCCCATGGAAAGTGCCTTTAACATCCAATCTTATAAACCCTTTTTGCACCTTTTAATTCCATCTCACTAGGGATTTAGGGATTTGAAGTTGAGAATCACTTACAGCTCCTCTGATTTAAAGAAGAATGCCCATAAACAAGGTAGGAGGAGAACACTTCCAAGTGGTAAGTGCAGATGTGCAGTACAGGGTTCCTGAGAATTTTCATGACAAAACATTTTTGAGCCAAGTGTGGAAATTAATCCGAGTTTTTACCATTTTGTAACTATTAACTTAAGGTAATATACACAATCACAGTCACTCTCTTTACATAATAAGCACTTTGTAAGAGAAGGTTAAAAAGAATTACAGAGGCTTAGTCGACGTAGCTTATATTTACTAATGATTGAAATTACCAGCACATAATGTATATAGATATTCGTATTATTACTTTCTGTATTCAACGGTTTGTACAATGGATAAGATTGCTTATAGTTGGTTTGACTTTTCAAGAATCAGAAATACAATCTTCTGATACAGTTTGGTTAAGACTTAAGATTGGTTTAAGTAAGTTTCGCAAGAGTGCGAGGAAAGTTGAATTTACGCAATTTTATTCTGAATTATCAATAATAAAATTATTTTTACCGTAATTTAAATTCATGACTAAATATTCAACAAATAATAAGTAATTGATTATCACACTGAGAACGATCTTCTCATATGGCTCACAAAATATCTAGTGATAGGTGGAGAAATAAACCCCATGGTAAAGTGTCCTCAAATATCAATCAGTCAACTTTTTTTCTCCTCTCGTCAGTTCTCTAAAGTTGAAATGACTTTCTTTCGTAGTAAGATGACTATGACCGAAATGCCGTACAAAACAACGAGAATGGCTAGTTTTGATGTATCGGTGCATTATTTATTTATTTTATTTTATATATATAATATGTACCGACCAATTATAGCGCGGCACATATTTAACAATTCCCACCAAAAATTATTTAATGTTAAAAGTAATTGTAGCAAAACCAGTTACTATTGGTGTGGTCCAATCAAAACACTTTTTTGACCCGATTGCAATTGGTGAATTATTCTCTTTACCTACATTTGGAAACATATGATACTATATTAATGTATTGTATATGTATTTTTATTTATTTTTCTTCTTTTTTAATTCATAAAATACACAAGGAAATATATATAAATGGGGAAAAGGTAAAAATCAAACCAAAAAAGAGCTGAGTTTAAAATAAAAAAAAAAAAATTAAAAAAAAAAAAAAAGAGCTGAGTTTAAAAAACCAAGAAGTCACTTGGAGTTGGTCTGTTGTAGCTATTCCCTGAAACTTGTTTGTTCTAATTATTTCCTTAAGAATGTCCGATTTTCTTGTAGAAGCAGTTGGCAGCGACGTGATTTCTTTTGCCACACACCCAACAAACTTTCGTATGAATTTTGGGACCAAAATTAGGCTTATGAGTTTGGTTACGAAAATGACTTATGCAAGTCTTTTTGAAGTTCCTGAAGTTGGATTTAAAAGGATTTTTGGCACGATTTTAACTCTTAGGTTTTTCGGTGAGATTCACTTTAGGCATGATTTTACTTTGAGATTTCGAATTAAGTCCGTTGATTTTCAACTCGGACTTTAACAAGTACTCTATTCAGGGTGAGATGATTGTCCATGTCTAAATTGTCT
>JAUMHB010074792.1:0-12778 GCA_032359685.1 Pittosporum tobira | reverse complement strand
CATATATGATATATCACATCACTACCATTAAATGTATTAACTATACCACCAATTGATTTTAGAACAAACATAAAACAAAAGTAATTTCCATATGCTCATTTTGTCCTATAATTATTACTCCCTCCGTCCAAAAAAAAAAAAGATTTGACGAGATAAAATAATGAATCAAGACTCATTTTTTTTGGACAGAGAAAGTATAATGTTGAACTTTTCACACTTATTAAGAAATACATTAATTATAAAGTAATTGTTAATAAAGTACTTGTAATTTTAAGTTAGTAGAGTAGAAAATATTCTATGTAAAGCAAAAAAAAAAGTGTTGTGATAATGATTGTGGACTCATTTGTCTTTGAATTTTTTAAAAATAAGTATGAGTAATTATTATTTATGAACTTTTCTAAAAAGAGGATATTGTAAACATTATATGACATTTCAAAAAAACAAATGTTACAAAAATGATGTGACAAATAAAGTACCAAGGAGAAAATGAGACTTAGTAGTCTCTGGTTAATATTCAGTAATATTATATACTTATTGCATTAAGAGTTGTACAACAAACATATTATTATTCATTATACAATTGTTGATACATAATATACAACTCTATTAATTAATAAATTAGCCTGGAACTCATTAGCCGTGCAACCTCATATATAAATCACTCCCACCCTTTTAAAATTAATAATATCATAAGAAAATAACAATTCTTAAAAAATAAATGTTCTACTATAATTTTTACATAAAAAAATACTTTTAAAACAAATTCTTTTTAGGAGTGATGTTATTTTTTATATATTTTAAAATAAAATAATAAAATAAAAATATTATAATATTTTAATGCTACTATGATAAAAATTCATGTTTAATTTAAGAAAATATAAAATTGGAGAGAAAAATAAATTTAAAGAAAATAAAATTGGAACAGTGAAAATATAATACAGTAAGCACCAGAATAAACGAGAAAGACAAGCAATCCGGTAGGTCCCACGTTAATCCCAACATCTAATATATGTAAGCAATGAGCGTGGCGATAATAGTAGTGTCTCTATCTTAAAGTTTTCGACACACTCTGACACCAGCAATCCAGTCAGACAGCATTAAATGTTAACGATAAATCTGCAAAATCTCCCGAGATCATCTCTTCTCATTCAATGCCGACGAATTCCGTAACCAAATTAAACGGCACGTAATAAAACCGAATATTCAACTGGATTTCAATACTCATTTTCAAATCCGTAACACACACACACACACACACACACACACACACACGCACTCTCTTAATCTCAGGCGCGAACGCAAGCAAGTACGCACGCGCTTTTACCCCTTACATACGGTGATAAGCAGGCGGGATCTTTGAGCCGGGCTTATCACTGCCATTTTCTTCAATTAAGTACATAGCATGGACACTAAAATGGAATTCTTGCCCTCCCGTTGGAGATAATCTTAAAAATAATTTTAAAAAGTACTTCTATTAATAATTATTTTATTATAATTTTTATATAAAAAAAGTTGTAATTTTAATCAACGGTCAAATATTTATAATAAAATAATAATTTTTAATATTATACTCTCTATGTTAAAGTCTCAATTTTTTTTGATAGTTTTTGACTCAAATTTTAAAACTTTCTAAAAATACATTATGTATTTATTCTTTATATTTGTTATATAACTTTATATTCTGAACATATATTATATTTTTATGTTATATTTTTTTATTATACTAAAAATATATTAAATGTGTAGTGTATAAATATATTTTTAGAATGTTTTAAAATATATATCAAAATGGTATAAAAAGCTTATAACATATTCACTCTATCGCAAATAGAATATGGTTGAGTACTCTTTTTTATTGCTCAAAATAAATAATTTGGGCACACATTTCAATAAAAATATATGACATATGTTTAAAGAAAAATAATTTTATAGGAATACTCAAATTTTTTGTGACTTAAATTTTTTTTCTCTCTTCAAAAGTAATTTTTCTTAAATTACATACTTTAAATATTTTAGTCATTTTTTTTTTTTTTGAAACAGAATGAATAATTTCAAAACCTTACCAAAATAGAAATTGATTTTCAGTTTGGACATACTAAAAAAAAAATCCGTTGTAATTTTGAAATAAAATTAATTAACAAAATACTACTTAATTTGATACACTCTTATCTCATATTATTTGTAATAGTTTTTGTCAGTTGTGTGGTACGATTTCTAAGATTCATAAAAAAATATATTAAAATATTAAAAAGATGGACGTAAGTATATGCTCATATAATGTTTTAAGAAATGTACTCCTAGCAAATTAATAATAAAATGTACATCGCTTAAAGCACCCATACTTATACAATTACTTGAGCATTGCTCACATCTCGCGCTCTCTAAAATATTTTATTTTTAAAAAAAAAATTCTTTTTAGTATATTTAGATGTTATATTTTAGATATAATTAAAATATTGCAAATATATATTCTCTCCGTCCAAAAAAGAATGAGGTTTGACTCATTATTTTATAACACAAAATGATAAGTCAAAACTCATTTTTTTTAGACAGAAGAATTATTATTTTGTTATACTTTTATGTATTTTAAAATCTATGTCATATTAGAAATAATATGCGACAGAGGGAGCATGTTAGTCACGTTTTGGCTGTTTTGACTCTGTCCCACTCCGAAAATAGGTTTTTAATCTGTCTTCTCCACTAATTGATAATGGATGATATATATAGAAATCTAAATTAAACCTTATTTTTTTTTCTAAATCAACTTTTTTTCTAAATATTTATAATCTTAAGACCTCCTTTATTACGTCACAAGCTTACTTTTCCAAATACTAAACGACTATGGTGGAAAATAAAGTTTACCATATTTATCGTTTACCTTTTTGTATATTTTTTTTAAATTTTACTATTTATAGTATTTTAATAGCTAGAGGTACTGCATCCGTCTAAATTTAAATGTAGTTAAATTGATTATTTTTAAAATTAATAAATATGTATTTAAATTTAAATTTTATATAAAGTTAATAGTCAGTTTATGTAGATACAATGATTATCGTTTTTCGCTTATAATTAAAATAAATAACACGATATATTAATTTGAAAAGTGACCAATTTTATCACAAAAGTTAAACTAAAATATTTAAAGTTACTTTTTTTGGAATGTCCCATTATTTCTACCACATTATTATTTTAGAAAAAATAAATAGAAAGAGATGACCCAACTATCTTTACTTTTCTTCGAATTTCAAATAAAAATCGATCAAATGAACCACAATACAATATGACCACTTTTAAGATTAAAAAATTAAATAATTTATTTATCAAAAAAAATTAAAATTAAAATATCATAATAATTTTTAAATCGCTAAAAAGAGAAAAACACCGGCAAAGCACAAGAAAATTGACCACTTTTAAGATTCCACCATCTAAAAGTCAAAAAATTCCAATTATAAAAATAAATAAAAGAGGAAAAATGACACCATTTGTCCTTTATCCGACGATTAAGCAATGATACGGCCGCTGCACGTATCACTCTTGACTCACCGACTTAATATGCAGCTCTACTTATCACTGATATGTACAGATAAAAAGGCTCTCTGCCAAACGCATCGAAGATAGCGAGCCCAAGTCCTCCCCCACCGTCCTCTTTGTGTTCTCTCTCATCTCTCTGGTTTCGCAGCCTCTGCAATCAATCAAAACTTTGCTTCAGCCCCACAAAACCCTAGAATTCATCTGGATCTGTTTGTTTGCTTCGATTTTTGTCGTTTTCTGAAGGGGCAAAACCGTAAAAATGACATCTCTGAGCAGAGAATTGGTGTTCCTCATACTCCAGTTTCTGGACGAGGAAAAATTCAAAGAGTCTGTTCACAGGTGATCACTTCTCTCTCTCTCTCTCTCTCTCTCTCTCTCTCTCTGTGTATACGTATATATGTTTTTCTGTATACACGTGTTAGGTCCTATACGTTGTGTCGTGTTTGGTTGTAGAGAAATGAAAAGAAGTTCATTATTTGTTGTTGAGGGTTTGGTTGAATGGTGGTCGTTGGCTTTTAAAATTTATGTTTTTTTCTGATATAAAATTTAAATTTTTTTTAAATTAATATAAACGGATCCAATTTTCATTAATACAATTATAAGTTTTGTAAATTGTCTATAAAATATTTGTTATTTTTAATTATATAATGAATCATATCAATTTTAAACTTTATGATTTCACGAGAAGATCTCTCATTTTTTGGATCAGAGGAACAGTGGGGGTATTTAATTTCCTGAATTTGTTATATAATTCAAGTTATAATAGTTCTTTAACATGGTTTTTTTCAGGGGATTAAACTAAGGATTGGACAAATAATCATTTAATGAGATTAATCACTTGTCTGGTTTCAATTTTTACTAGGAACTATTAGTTCTAGGATAATATGATATCCCAAAGTGGGGGTACGATTAATATCTCTCATAACTAGGTATTATTATTTACTTTTTGAAAAGTATCATAACTTGCTTGCGTGAAGCGCTTATTTATTGAACGCTTGTCACGTGTTCAAGCGGGAGGTTTTTTAAGTCTCAGAACTCTCATTTATTAGACTCAAAATTTTATGACAAGTAACCCTCCATTAACAGAACATATGATCATTTTGAGAACACCCTCATTTATATAGTTGTATGTGTAGATGTGTAGATATATATTTCAAATTGACTCTTTTTCGCCTACTGTGTTTGGTTTTGCTTGAATATGGAATACCTGGTTCTATAGGCTTGAGCAAGAATCGGGATTTTACTTCAATATGAAGTACTTTGAGGAAAAAGTCCATGCTGGTGAATGGGATGAAGTTGAGAAGTATCTCTCTGGATATACGAAGGTGGATGACAACAGATACTCGATGAAGATATTTTTTGAAATCCGGAAACAGAAGTATCTTGAAGCTCTTGATCGGTACATTGAACAATTTTGTCTCAATATTTGGTAAATTTGATATTTGTTTCTCAATGAGTTTTACTTTTGTAAATGTCTTGGATTTCTACTTCAAATTATAGGCAAGATAAGCCCAAAGCGGTTGATATACTGGTGAATGATTTGAAAGTGTTCTCGACATTTAATGAAGATCTCTATAGAGAAATCACCCAGTTGATAACACTTTCCAATTTCAGGTAATGTTCTTCTTTGCTTTGGAAGTAGTAAAGTAGATGTGCAACTTCGCATAATGTTTTTAACCTGGTCAAAAAGAGAAACCTAATGCAATAAATTTGACTGATAAAAGGTTTCTTTTTGGATCTCTAAATTGTTATTAACTTAGCTGGTTCTTGAGGGTATTTTAAATCAGCAAATATTGCATATCGTGAAACTTCTAATACTTGTCAATTCCACAAAAAAGAGTGACATTTCCAATTCCTTTTGTTCTACTAGAAGAGACCCATTTTTACTGACGATAGTATGAAATGATATAATGTCCTCAAGTTTAACATACAATGTGATTAACATGCATATGGAGTCTTGTTAACTTATGCAACAGAGGTAGTGTCTAGTTGTCCCAATTGGTTCTTGTAGCTAACAAGGAGCTAATACGCATGTAAAACCTCATGGGGATCAATTTAAGAAAATTTCTTTTTAACTCCAATGTTATATGGAGTTTTCAATAACCGAAATTTCTTTTTGACTCTGAAGTTATACAGAGTATTCAATAACCGAGTATTCCTCATTTTTCTACTTGCCATTGTTTGGAACACATTATAAGAATAAGATGCAATTAAATGATTCTTTTTCTGGTAATTATTTTCATTATTTATTGTAATAAAAAATTGTCAGATTTGTTGTAATAATGAATATCCATGTTCTGTGCTATCAGGGAAAATGAGCAACTATCCAAGTATGGTGACACCAGAACAGCTCGTGGCATAATGCTGGGAGAGCTTAAGAAACTTATCGAAGCAAATCCACTTTTCCGTGAGAAGCTTGTTTTTCCTAACCTAAAGTCATCAAGATTGAGGACTCTGATTAACCAAAGGTATGATTTTTGTTTATTGGAGGAATAACGAATATAAATATGTCCTTCTATTTTCCAAGTTTACCTCTGAATTAACGGTCTATACAGTTTGAACTGGCAGCACCAGCTGTGCAAGAATCCGAGGTCAAATCCAGACATAAAGACCTTATTCATAGACCACACATGCACGCCTCCAAATGGTGCCCTTGTGCCTGCACCTGTTAATCTTCCGGTGGGTGCACTTGCAAAGACTACCGGTTATACACCGCTTGGAGCTCATGTTGTAAGATACTTGTAATCTTGGATATTTCTGTTTGTATTTTTTTGAATTTTTAATTTTGCTGCTTAGATACATAACAATGCACAGCTGATAATTTTTTTTTTAATTTTTAATTTGTATATGCAGCCATTTCAGCCTGCTGCAGCACCTGCCAATGCTAATGCCTTGGCGGGTTGGATGGCGAATGCTGCTGTTTCTTCATCTGTCCAAGCAGCTGTTGTTACTGGATCGAATTTAGCTTTACTTCCGAATCAAGGTCAGAGTTCAAGCAGTTGCAGTTTCTTGAATGACAGACTTGTTCAAATTGACTTGACTTTTGTGATGAACACCTAACAACTTTCTAAATTGACTTGACTTTTGTGATGAACACCTAACAACTCTCTTCATATGATACAAGAACAATTTCTCTTTGAGTTTCCTTATAATTAATAACCAGTTGGTGGGTACTGGATACCATCTTCCAAGTATACCTTTTTTGTTTTTTCAGATTTTTTTTATATGTAATATCCTATAATTACCTTTTCCTTTTCTCGGCCAAGGGAGGCCTGTTGGTTATAATTTTGAGAACTTTGTGAGAACAAGTTTGGATTTGTAGAAATTATAGATCTTTAAGTAAGATTTTCTGTTTTTATTAATAAGGTAGTTTTGGGTTTCTTTAGCTCTGTGCTTGTCAATAATTGGCAAAGTTATCATTGAACTGTATGACCATTACAATTTTAGTCTTTATAATGTTTTTTAGGTTTTCAAGTTCATTGGCATGTATCTTGGTGAATCTGTATAGTTCATTTATTTTTGTATATTTTTTTTGCTGTACATGTATAGTGTCAGGTGTGAAACATCCATTAACACCTCCAGCTACCCTGGGTATGCTCGAGTATCAGAATGCTGATCATGAGCATTTAATGAAACGTTTGAGGCCTGCCCAGTCTATTGAGGAGGTAATAGCAAAGAGTTGGCACTTCTTGTTTTATTGTGGAATTTAGATAACCATCTCGCTATTAAAGGTCATATCTGTGTACCCACTTCGTTTATGTATCTTATCTAGGTCACATATCCGACAGCTCGACAACAAGCGTCCTGGTCCCCAGATGACTTGCCAAGAACAGTAGCTTTCATGTTGGATCAAGGGTCATCCTCTGTAACAAGCATGGAATTTCATCCATTGCGCCACACTTTACTTCTTGGTATGATACCAGTTTTAGTACTTGAGATTGTCCTGTTAAAGCCAATACTTATTGAAATGACTTTTTAACCCATTATGTGACTTGGCACTTCTCTTATACAGTTGGTTCTGGTAATGGTGACATCATACTTTGGGAAGTAAGGATGCGTGAGAAGTTGGTTTCGAAACCATTCAAGATATGGGATATCACAGCTTGTTCAATGGCGTTTCGGGTGTTTATATCACTTTGAATATATCATATCTGCTATAAGGCTTTTTTGCTTGACCAACAATTTCTTGTTTATTAAATTCTTACAAATTAATGTATTGAACAGGCTTCTGTTAGTAAGGATGCTCCAATATCTGTAACCCGCGTTACATGGAGTCCTGATGGAAATTATATGGGTATGTACATATCAGCAGTCGACTAGGTGTCAAAGATGCACTAGCGTTTCCTCTCAAAGTTACATAAAAGATAAAGAATTCCTGCTAATGTTTCTTACTATTTTCATGCTTCAGGGGTTGCATTTGCTAAGCATCTCATTCATTTGTATGCCTATTCTGGACCAAATGATCTAAGCCAGCATCTAGAGGTGAGTTTTTTTTTTTGTCATTTCAGCATATTTAAAATTATATCTGCTTGTTGACTTGCATCTTATGTACTTGCAGATTGATGCACATGTTGGAGGTGTTAATGACTTGGCTTTTGCTCGTCCAACCTACAAAAATCTGTGTGTAATATCTTGTGGCGATGACAAGTCAATAAAGGTGATGAATTAATATTGTAAGATTTTTGATTAGTTTTAGTTCCCTCGCCTACGTTTTTCACGGTTTCTTCCCCTTCAAGAATCTAATTGTAAGATGTATATCAGGTGTGGGATATGAATGGGCAGAAATTATTTAACTTTGAAGGCCATGAATCACCCGTATATTCTATATGTCCTCATCAGAAAGAGAATATTCAGGTATGTCACATTATTGATATTTATGTGTGTGTGTGTGTGTATTTTCTGTATGCTTGCTTGGTCTTTCTGTAAAATATATATATTATGAAGGGTGTACTTAACTTGCTTTCCACTCTCGAAAATATATAGTTTATATTTTCAACAGCAACCGATGGCAAGATCAAGGCCTGGCTCTATGACGATGCGGGATCAAGAGTTGACTATGATGCCCCTGGCCGATGGTGTACTACTATGCTTTATAGTGCCGATGGAAGCAGGTCAATAGAATGTTAAAATAGAAGATTATATGTTTAATAAACATTTGGCCTCTCAAATTTCATTTTAATTTTTCAATTTTTTTTCCAGATTGTTCTCTTGTGGAACGAGCAAAGATGGAGAATCTTATCTGGTTGAATGGAATGAAAGCGAAGGAGCGATAAAGAGATCATATTCCGGTTTTAGAAAGAAATCAGCTGGTGTTGTACAATTTGACACAACTCAAAACCACTTTTTAGCTGTTGGTGAAGAAAACCAGATTAAGTTTTGGGACATGGACAATATCACCATTCTCACAAGTACAGATGCAGATGGTGGGCTCCCGGTTAGTACTCGTTTGTCTTTTGCAGTTTCCCTAACCCCAAACACACAACACTTCCACCAATTAAAAGAAGCTAAACAGGGAACTAATTGCATTGTTTTTCCTATAGGATCTTCCTCGGTTGAGATTCAACAAGGAAGGGAATCTCCTCGCTGTTTCTACTGTGGAAAATGGAATCAAGATACTAGCAAATGCGGCGGGTCTTAGATCCTTAAGATCAATTGGATCCTCATCTTTTGAAGCATTAAGATCACTCCCTGAACCAGTTGCAGTCAAGGTATTTTTCCTTTGAATATTAAAAGAAAATGTTTAAATAAATAATGCAATGTAGCCTTTATTGAGATTTTGGTGTATATTTTATTAGGTTTCTGGCTCTTCCGCAGTCCCAAATGTCAGTCCAGTAAACTGTAAAGTGGAAATAAGCTCCCCAGTCAGGCCATCTGCCATTCTTGTAAGTCAACCTTTTTCCTGAAATTGCCCTCCTTTCTTTTTTTCCATCCCTATCAATATTATTATGTATACTGGTTCCCAAATTAACTGATTATAATATTATCCTCTTCTAGAATGGAGTTGATTCTGTGTTGAGGAACATGGAAAAGACAAGGCCTGTGGAAGAAGTCAATGGAAAAGTCAAACCTTGGCAGTTGACTGAAATTATAGACCCTGTTCAGTGTCGTCTGGTTACCATGCCAGCAGACAGCACAGATGCCACTAACAAGATTGCTAGGCTTCTATACACAAAATCTGGAGTTGGCATTGTGGCACTTGGGTCAAATGGGACCCAGAAGCTGTGGAAGTGGATCCGCAGCGAACAAAATCCAAGTGGAAAGGTAACAGAATGTAAACAAATAGAAACTCTACATTTATTTTTTCAATTTTTGTTTTTCCCTTTTCCTCCTTGGATATATTTTGGAGACTTCTGACATTTTTAGGGTTTAAAGGCCACTGCTAATGTTGTTCCACATCATTGGCAACCAAACAGTGGTCTTCTTATGACCAATGATGTGACAGGTATCAACATCGAGGAGGCAGTTCCATGCATAGCCCTCTCAAAGAACGATTCTTATGTAGTGTCCGCGTGTGGTGGAAAGATTTCCTTGTTCAACATGATGACATTCAAGGTGGGTCTACACTTGCATAATTTTCTCATTTTGTCAAAGAAAAACATAATTAATTAACGGTTTCGACTTATCCGTTATCTATGATATAGGTCATGACAACATTCATGCCAGATCCACCGTCTTCGACTTTCTTAGCGTTTCATCCTCAAGATAATAACATCATAGCCATAGGGATGGAGGATTCAACTATCCATATATACAACGTTAGGATTGATGAGGTAATATTTTTTTATATCATATTGTTGTCGTTGTATTTGGTACCCATGACTAGACCTGATGATGGTAACTTCGCATTCTATAGGTGAAATCAGAACTGAAGGGTCATCAGAAGAGAGTTACTGGTTTAGCTTTTTCGACCAATCTTAACATACTGATTTCATCTGGAGCTGATGCTCAGGTAAGTTACAGTTTTGGACTTGGGAAAATTATAAATATCTTTTGATAGTTTTTTTTAGTGAACACATGAATGTGATAAATCATGGGATAATATACCCACCGTACTCATAGATTGTTCTTTATTTTCTGGTTACTAATATAGCCACTTTAATTGTCAGCTTTGTGTTTGGAGCATTGATTCTTGGGAGAAGAGAAAATCAGTTCCAATACAACTGCCAGCTGGTAAGGTGCCTAGTGGTGATACGCGAGTACAATTCCACACTGATCAAATCCGTTTGCTGGTATCCCATGAAACACAGTTAGCATTATATGATGCCTCCAAGATGGAACGTATCCGCCAGGTAGAAACCCATTTTTCCCTGATAAATAAATTAAAAAATTAATTGGGAAAAAAAATACTAAAGGGAGCAATCTGGCATTAATATCCCTTACAATGAAATTTTAATCTTTTGTTCATTCTTTCCCTTGCAGTGGGTCCCCCAAGATGCTCTTTCAGCACCTATATCTTATGCGGCATACTCGTGCAATAGCCAGCTAGTTTATGCTGCCTTTTGTGATGGTAACATTGGAATCTTTGACACAGATAGCCTGAAACTTAGATGTCGTATTGCCCCTTCCGTGTACTTGTCTCAGGCCGTACTAAACGGGTAAGAACAGTAATATGATCTTTATGATCTTAAGCTTATTCATGTGACTTGACTTTGACTTGATCATTTATGTTCCTTGACCTCACTCTTTTATTTGTATTTAATACCTCTACGTTTCAAAATATAAGCGTATTATTAACTTTAAAAAGTTGACTTTTAACCATTTTAAACTTAAAATTACATAAATTTATTGGATTATAGTCAATCCAATTATATCAATCTTGAACTACTTGAAAAATACTATTAGTTCTAAAAAAAAATATAAATCCAAAACTCAACTGGATTCATGTTAATTTGAAATTGAAAATGCTCAAAATCAATATTTGAAAGTCATTGATGCTCTTATAATTTGAAATTGAAATTGAGGTAATAGTTAAAAAATTAGACTGTACGCTATACTTTTTTAGATCAGTAATGCTGACCAGGTGAGATACTAATCTGCAGAAGCGAAGCTGTCTACCCACTGGTCATTGCATCACATCCGCAGGATCCTAACCAATTTGCAATCGGGTTGACAGATGGCTCCATTAAAGTCATGGAACCCTCAGAATCAGAAGGGAAGTGGGGCGAAGCTCCACCTGTTGATAACGGTGTGCTAAATGGTAGGAATGCATCGTCATCCACTAGCAACCATGCAGCTGAACAGGGTCAAAGATGACCTTTTTTTTTTAAAATAAATATTTTACTGCTTATACTGTTCCTGTCAAACGCTGGTCCTTTTCATTTTAGGTGTGTAGATTTTTTAAATTGCTATTAATCTACTGTTTCGGTTATCAAAGGTAAGATAGGATGTGATTTTTAGAGGATCCAGATAATTATTTACCCAGTTGAATAATATTTATACCATTGTTTCAGTGCCATATTCTTTTTATCAGTTAAATCTTGTTATCTTTTTAGTTACCGGAAATTCCTTTGTTCATCATGACACCCAGCTCTTGCTTTGGTTTGTCGAGTATTGGCTAAAAGCCTCCTAGGTTCTTTAGTGTCATATTTGGGCGGTACTGAATTTGAATCTTAGGAGCTTACTATTTACTTTTAAGAGATCTGAGGTTCGAATATCTTGTACTTAGCACGTAGAGTTATTTTTTTTTAATTTAATAAGTCAAGTTTTTATTCATTCTTTCGAAGTGAGATTTATTACATTATTATAGGCTTAAATGTGTGGATGATGGTTCTTGTGAGATTCGAGTCTTCCGCACTTAGCATGTGCAGTTAAATTTTTTCTAATTTAATAAGCCGAGTTTTTGTTCATCCTTTCGAGGTGGGATTTATTACACATTATTATGGGTTTAAAGGTGCAAATGATGGTTCTTGTGAGATTCAAACCGTATTTAAATTTATATTGATGTCTTTATAATTATGATTGAACAATTATTACCACCAACTCAAAAAATATGGTATTTGATTTGATGAAGCTTTCGTAAAAAAATTATGAGTAAATCATTCTCATAACAATAGGTGTGACATTTTTTGATATTTTCTAGAAAGTTATTTTTACGATAAGTTAGTATTCGTTAAATAATGAAATTTATCAGTGAAAATGTCAATTACCAACTTAATAATTGCGAACCAACTTAATAATTGCAAACTATGGGTTCATTTGATAACTGATTTTGTTTTTATGTCTTTGCTTCTTGCTTTTGATTTTATAT
>JAUMHB010074781.1:0-12779 GCA_032359685.1 Pittosporum tobira | reverse complement strand
CCCATTAGCTTTATTTATAAAGGTTATATATAAAGGACTAGGTCGTCTCTCTTGACCCTAACAAGCATAAGAACAAGTTTTCTAGAGAGATAGACTCTCAGACTCAAAAGAAAAAGCTTAACGATTTCCTCATCAAGCCAGCATATAGTAGAGATCAAGAGAGTAGCACTCAGTTCCGCTGCCAGATCAACTGCTATGGATTCAAAACAAGGTATGTAAGATTTCTTACTTTCATTAAGATAATCTAGATCTATTTATGATTCATTGGTTTGTGCTTAATCAATGGCTAACATTTAGGCAATATATGAGCGGGTCTAAAATAGATTATATTTAAATAGTTTTTAAATGGGCGGACATAAATGAATATGAGCGGATATGGAGCAACCAATATTAAATTCAAATTTACATATATTTGAATATTTTAAACTTTTTCTTTCTAATTTTTTTTTCAATTTTTGTTTTCTAATTCATTTTAACGTTCTTTCTCAAATTTTTTTGTCTATTTTCTCTCTCTATAATTTTTTACCAATATTTTTCAAATTTATACGGAATTTACCCATAAAAAATAATTTACTTAAAAGAAAATGAACTAATCAATCTCGTAAAAGAAGAATTACACTAAATATTATAATTAGATGTTCAATTAAATTTACTATTATAATTACAACCATTTTTTATTTTTATTTTTTACTGTCTAAATAAGTTCTCAATATATTTGTTTGTTAACCTCCCTCCACCACTCCTTCAGTCAATTTTAATTAGAGAGTAAAGGAGTAGTAACCAAGTCTTAAGAGATGCAAATTGCAGAGTCCTTGTACAGAATAACAAGTTTGAGGTAGTAATTTGCTATCATGGACATGCTTTTGAAGATTAGACTTGTTGATAAAAATTAAATTTGTTTATATTTTGCAGGTTAATGCTAAGCAGCTGAAAGGGAAGCACCTGAGAGCCAATTTTATTTTTTTTTAATTATTTAATTGAGCATCCCTCACCCATCCATATCCGTCTACATCGTTTTGCCAGGCCTACTCACAGTTACTCTCTACAAAAATATATCCACAAACAAATACACCTACAACAATACACACTGTATCCGAGTATAGTTTTATGGGAAAATCACTGCCATCTACCGCCAAGCTCCAAGAACTTACCCGAATCGTTACCTCCGACAGGCGCCACCGCCCAAAATTCACTAATCCGGTATCCAGAACCCGGGCAGTTCCCCCGCCCGAACCGGCCAAGCCGAGGGGTGTCCTCCGAGTTGAATCGGAGCATTCGAGATTAAGGATGCAAGAGAGTTCGTCTTCGGAGACAAAGGAACGGTTGCCGTTGGCGTCGGTGGTTTCCGACTGCGTCGGGCGATGGTTCCAAGACACCCTGAAGGAGGCCAAAGCGGGCGATACGAGCATGCAGGTGTTGGTGGGTCAGATGTATTACAGTGGATATGGGGTTCCCAAAGATGCACACAAGGTGTTCGATAATCTGTCTCACTGAAAGTCATTTTCTGTTAATAGTAATTTTCATTTCTGGGTAGTACTTATTTTTATTAATTAAGGGTAGTCTGAACTCAAAAATTTGCGAATATTAAGAATATGTTCTAATTTTGAAAGTACTTATTTTCATTAGTTACGAGCATTTGGGTAAATCCCATTTGAAAAACAAAACTTGCCAATATCAAGAATATATTTTCATTTTTATCGGTAGTATTTATTTTCATCAATTAAGGGCATTTTGGGTAGTCTAATTTGAAAAATTTGCTAATATCAAGTATATATTTTCATTTCATGTTTATCTTTAGAATAATGAATGTTTAGTTTAGTGAGTGTGGCATGATAAAGTATTTGTGATGGCATCCTGCAGTACATTGTGTATTATCATCAATCAAAGTAAAAATCTTTTTGTGGAACAAATTTTTTGACATGTGAGACTCTTTTTTTGTGAAATGGAGGGAGTATGAATTTTTGATGTAGTGTTTTGTTATTATTCAGCTGAATTGGAATCTGTTAGATATTTCAATTAAGTTTGTTGGTAATTGTTGTATACTTGTATTTATTTGAAGTTGGAAAGAGCTTTGATTTTCGGATTTTGGGGAATTTAGGGAAGAGCTTGGATTCATAGAGCTTCAAGGGGTAGATCTTCTGTGTGGAGAGTTGGTGATAAACGTCCAGGTGATCTGTGGCTCTCCTTCTCTATTAGACTATTATTAGGGCTAGTAGTGATGCTGTGCTGGGGTTTTTGATGTTGGTTTTTTCTATTGCTTTAGGCTACAATGCCAGCGACTCGGATTCGGAAGATGTGAAAGTTGAGGCCAAATAAAATTTACGTGCTTTGTAGATGAAGTTAACAATGACAAAAGTCAGTGAACATCTTCCATTTTCTATTACTTTTCGTTATGTTTTTAGAGTAACTTGAATTTGATTCTTTTGACCACGTTTAAACTTTATGATTATATATGGGGTTGTGATTTTATTATATCTATTGCGCTATGGAAATTTGTATATTGGCACCCTTCATTAATGAAAAAACTATGCAGGTAACATGTGGTTCGTTGTTTTACCATTCATAGACGGAAGCATGTGGAACTTATGTTCAAGATAGGATTCTTTTACGTGTAAATACTATAATGGTTTTTTCCCAAGAAAATAGTACTTGAAAAGACTGGATGTTTGCGTTAAAGGTATTAGCTGCCACCCACTAGGTACCCTAGATAGAAACTCTAATGCGCAAAAATGATGTGGGATAAGCCTAAGGGAAAAAAAATCATGAAACTATAGTTGTTGATACAGATGCTGACCGGCGGTAAAGTAAGGCTATATTATGTACTTATCGAAAAATTAAAAAGAAAAAATGTGTGGTAACTTGCTGTTCATCTACAAGAATGCACTGATGAATGACAGAAGTTATGTTAATTAAGACTCAAGAAACAGTGCTGAACTGCTGATATAGCTTCACATAACATTTTGAAGCATATCCGGTATATGTCAGGCCTTGATAAATTTCTATTAATTTCCTTTAATTGTTTTCCTGCTATTTATCTGTTTTTAACTGTTATTAGCTGTTATGTACCTCTGTCATGTGCCACATCAGCCACGTGTGGAGGGAATGAGTCATTAGGGTATTAGAAGCTTCTAGTAGTATCTTAGCTGTCATAGCTGGCTATATAAGGCACAGCTCCTATCTGTCATTTTAAGTTTTTTCAGAAATGTCTATAGGAGACTCTTTGTGAGACTCCGGAAATTTAAACAAATGTCATAAAAATGAAGTGTGCTTTTGGAATGTAAATTTTATATACATTTAGTCAATTATTTATAATTGATGGCCGATTCTAAAAATTTTAATTGGTCAATGCTCAAGTAAGAAACGAATGAAGAATGGTGAATAAGATTTGAATGAGTTATGGATCGGTTAAAGTGTAAATGGATGAATGAGTTGGATTAAAGTGAATTTAGATTGTGGAAGAAAATAGTCTAAGAAGTAAAGGTATTTAGTAAAGTTATGGCTAAATTAATTCAGTTTTTGGACTGTATAAAAATATGGATTAAAGGAAACTTAAGTTGGGATAAATAAATTAAGTATGGATTAAAGAAGAATTGAAGAAGTTGATCAAGCATATTTTAGAAAATGGCCGGATTTTAGAAACAAAAAAGGAGACCCGAAGTTAATTAATTTTTAAGGCAATATGAAAGTATATTTTTGAAGCTGGCCCAAGTTGAATTATCTAATTAAGTTCTCAATAAAAAGTGGACTAAAAGTAACTTGAATATGAGCTAAGGCAAATTATGGGAATTTAAGGTGAGTATAAGTGAAAGATTAAGCCAACAGGGGGATATGGTTGAAATTTTGAAAGGAAAGAGGAATTAGGAATTATTTCAACCAAATCTTGAGGGAAGAAATTATAATTTAAAAATAAAGATGTAAAATGACTAAAGTGTCATTGAGGTGTCAAATTCTTGTGATTCCTTCCAAAATATCCAAGGGCAAAATAGATATTTAACAAAACAAGATTTTTTTTTTTTCATTCTTTTAGAAGAAAAATTCAGCAAATTGAGAGGGGGAGTAGCTGCATTTTTTTCCATTCTTAGGCCAATGTAGAGAGATATAGAGAGAGAAAGAGAGTAACCAAAAGGAAGTTAACAAAATTCAAGCATTCTCTACACAATCACAATTAAGTAAACAATGAATCTTCAAGGGAGGCTCACGGATAAGGAGGAAGAGGGACTGATTTAGTGCAATTGGAAGCAAAAGAAGTCAAAGAAAGGGTAGATGCATTAAAAAACAATCATCATTTTGCAAGAAAGGTAAAAGTTACAAACTTTGTTTATGATTTTTATGGTGAATTGGGTGTTTATAATGATGATTAAGAATATATAAGAGTAGGTTAGTTGATGAACAAGTTGAATTCATGCTTGAGTAATTGATTGTTGCAAATGAAGGATTATGTATGCTGAAAATTTAGAAATTGTGACATACGGATTATTGTTCATAAATTATACGAAAATTAATTGGCTTGTCAAATGGTCATGAAACTATTATTGGAAGTACTTGAATAAGTGTAGATGATGCCCACCAAGTTTCGTAATTTTTGGAGTTCATTTGGTATTTTAATAAATTGTTGGAAGTAGTTGCTAATTTTTTGATGAAACAGAAGAGTTGGAATCAGCAACTTATAATCAAAAAAATTTATAAGATAATATGCATGTGATTTATACACGAAATATTTTTTTGGGGGTTAGTTACATTGATAAGGAACATATCTCTAGATGATTGTGTGAGAAAATAAGATCGTTTACTATTTTTATAAAATGCTAGAAAACAGGGACAGTAGCATCTCGGATTTCTGAAAAAGTGTGATTTTGGACCAACTTTACAAATGCGGATAAAATATCTTACATGAGAATAAACTATGAAAATTTTGGTGTACAAATTGGGATACGTTTTGTGCATTTTCCCGAAAGAATCATTCAAAAAGAAATTTTCTACTATTTTATAAAAATGCTTGAAGTAGGCTGCTGCAAGGCACTGCTAGAGTGATTTTCTGTAAAAATTATTGAAATTCAAAATTTCATAACTTTTTCATACGGAGTTGGAATTTGATCATTTTTATGTCAAAATGTAGCTACAGAAATCTAGTTTATAAAAAAGTATAGTATGATAATATAGAAATTGTATGAAATAAGTTATGTCTATTTAAGTACAGAGAGTGTAAAAAAAGTAAAACGGAAGAAGTTGAATTTTTAGTTAAGTTTGGGAGGATATGTAAAATAATGTGTTTATTGAAAATTCACAAAAATATTACTGGGAATATTTAGGCATGTTTAGAGTTTTTCTGGAAATTTTTTTATCATTTTTGAAGGTTATTTAATATTTTTGTAAAATGTCCAAAGTATACTGCTGTAAGTTAAAACAGAGCATATTTTTCTGAAATTTTTCTAACTTTGAAAAACTATTCTTTTTCATATGAACTCGAAATTGAGTGATTCTTGTGCCCACGCAAAGCTCATGAAGTATAGAATGTGATAGAAATAAAATGGGGAATTATGGGCTTACTTACGGCCGTAGACTAACCAGCAGTTTGAACAGTAACTTTTTGAAACGTAGAGCAAGCCAAACCTTAAAGGAAGTTCATAGGAATGTCTAGGTATTGAAATGAGGTAGTTTGGGCCCAAGAATAAGAATTAATTTCATAGTAGAAATTTCATGAGGTTGGGACCAAATTGCTAATGCGGAGTTATTTCATTGTTTAAGGATTGTGGATAAACTCGTAAAGCCGACAAAGACGTATTCTGGAGTAAGTTAAGCGTTATAGGCAAGTACACTTCCGATTTCTATGATGCATGTTAAATGTTTATAAAAGTGTTTTAAGCACGTGTTCTTCTAAAAATGGAGCAATGCTTTAAGCTTTTAATGTTATGCAAGCATGAAATTATTTTTAATGAAATGATGAGTATTGCAAATTAAATGGTGGTAAGACCGGTAAATTCTCCGGGATCCCATAGGAGTGAGTCCTATAGAGCAAAACGTAATTTCCTTGCTTTGAAATGTGCACATTCTCTAACGGTCCCCGTTTGATATGTACTGTATGTTAAGACTAATCGGGGAATGAGACGATAAATGATGGCTACGTGAAATGTTATGCATTCTCATTTTTTTATAATACTATGATACGATAAATGGTATTTGTGTTCAAAAATGAAGAATTTTACAAAATTTATTTTTGAAATGTACTTGCTAAGTTTAATTGCTCACCCTTGCTATTATTGAATATTTTATTGTAGTTAGATAAGATTGGATCGAGAACTAGCTAGAGAAAGAGTGGAACGAGATTGACGCTGGGGATTTGTCTAGTCCGATGAAGAGGAGCTGAAATGAGGAAATTTAAAATAATTAAATATTTTATTTATTCTTAAAAAAATTGTAATATTAATTAAATTTCACTGCAAAGTCATTAAAAAATAGTTGTAATTTATTGTAAGTATGAAAGTCTGAAGAAGAGTTGACGACCGAGTCTAATAAGTGTAGAGACCGGGGCGTCACACCCTTTCTCCCTAAGATTTCTACACTTTTTTCTGTTATTCTGTCTCCCTCATACTCTCTGCCTATCTGGATTGTATCCCCACCCTTTCTTTATTTTTGTATAAATTATAAAATACCAAAAATATCTGTAAGGTTTAGCAGAACCTTATATAAGGAAGGCCCACATGTAAATGGCACTAGTGACTAGTTTTGGGTTTTCTGTTTTTATATTTAGGGTGTAGATCAATGAAATCGGCAGTTGTTACTATTCTCGGAACGTTGTCGTTGTAATGAAAATTTTGTTTGAGGTCTAGAGCAACGGCTATCTTGTGTAAAATATTCTTGGTAAGTTTGAAAGAGTTTTTCCAATCTAATAATAAGTTATAACCGTTGAAGATGCTGAAGGAAGATGAGAAGAGAAACAAGAAGAAACTAGACACCTATCAGTGCATAGGCGCACACACCTATAGTTTAACATTAATCTCACTATTTTATTCGACTCTCTGAAATCCAAATGGGGACATCTAAATTGAGAAGGAAATAGATAATTATCCTTCAGGATTTTTCAAGTAAAAGATTGATTGGTTACATGTATTGTTTTGATTGTTATTATGTCTTGCATTGTATTGGCTTGATGTCCTTTATATAAGGGAATCCATACTCATTTCACCTTAGAAATTGTACTAATGAAACATTTCATGAGTGCAAAACTTGGGGGAACCGAACAACCGGTGCATAATAATTGTAATATCTTCAGGAGGTCATTTGATAGTAGTAGCTAGAGCATTGTAGCAGCATAGAATGGTTGTTTGGCTTCCAAAGGAAGAGCACAAAGTCAGGGCTTAAGTTCCCACCTTGTTCGATAAAATTAACTTTAAAAATGCAGATGCAACACATAAGGTTTATGTTTGATGAGCTGTACAAGGTAGTATTCACACTGCACATTGTGTATTTGATTTAGCGAGAAATATAGGAGGGTTAGTTTAGAATGAGATAAACTCCAATAATGCCATTTAGGTGTCGAAGGGTCTGATTTGAGCTATACTGTGATTTTTATTCATGTAAACTGAAGTCCCCACTGGTGAAAAGGAGTAACAATGTTAAAATATTTCATCTTATATGGGTTCTTGATCTTGTGATCAACTTGATGATAAACTATATGGGTTCTTGATCTTGTGATCAACTTGATGATAAACTTATAGTGTGTGTGTGTGTGTGTGTGTGTGTGTCCTAGCTGATAACATCTGATTTATCTTGGTTTTTAGTTACCACTCCTTACTCTCTAACAAGCAATTCTATTGTGTACCTGTGGTCAGCAGGGATTTTGTGCCAGGGCTCACATCTACTGCTCTTCAACAATGCTGTGATAAATTCCTCTCTATTCAGCTGTATTGTTCGTCCGGGATAATTGTCAAATGTGTCGAATTTTTGAATTTTTACTGTTTTTCTCCTGGTGCACTGATACTTGTTCTGTTCAGACGTCGATTAAGTCGGTGACTGACTGACTGCTATGTTGAATAAAAAGCTTTTCATATTTTGTTTTGATTGATCCTTACTTGTGTTGTGTTCCTTGTACCAAGAGCATTATTTCTAAATTTTGCATATATATATTTTTCTTTATTTGTTCTCGAATTTGTCTCGAGACAATAAATAATTCATGCGCGAATAAATCATCACAAAAACTTGAATCGGATCATATAACTTGACATAAATCTTACAAACCACGTACAATTGTATGAATAAGAATAATCTTATACAAGAGCTATACTAATGTTTAATACACAGCTCTATTGCCTGCCTTCGCGCACGTTCTTTCTATATTCCCATGGTTTTTCAGGATTCGAGGAAGCCCACAAGCCAACCCTTTTCGCCCGAGCCTCCTTCTCCCACTGTTACATAAAAATCACCACTTAGGACACGCGCATTTCATCAATTAAACACATGAAAATGTAAATGATCAAAGAGGACATGGCACCTTTTCTAGTTCTGGTCGTCTGTCATAGGCGGTATAATGCCATGCAAGCCCTTTCTTGAGCATCGATTCCTATATGGAAACATTAGCTGAATCAGTCAGAAGCTGAAACAAATCTGGAAAATTAAAAAAAAAAAAAAAACTAAAAAACTAAAACTTGCATCGATTCCTGTGACATTTAAACTATTGTTATGGATTAAAAGTTGGAGTGGACAAATTTTGGGACACCAGGGGATGCCCCTGAATCATACACCCTACTTTAATGAGATGGAACTGAAGAAAATCAAAGAGCTCGAAAGAATTACCTGCACAAAAATGCCATTGCTATATATATCACCTACGCATCGTCCGTAACGATCCTCTGTAAATACGAGAACTTTTAAGCACTTGCCCTGAATAAGCTTGACCAGCTCCTCCTTTGCCTCTTTCCCATATGGCATTGAGCTTTCTGGTGCATCTATTCCCCTATTTCCTTGAACATGTCAGTAATTTGTTCATTATCATAGACAACAACATTGCAGTGGCATTTCTTTGCTTATACAGTAATACCTTAGCCGAATGCGATACTTTCGAGCAAGAACTTCCTCATTTTGAATGCTTAAAACCCTATTGTAAAACAAAATTGAAAATTCAAATGTAAAAATAGTGAAAAACATGAAGATTTCAGTAGAAACTCGGTGGTAAATTAAAGGACAAACCGATAGCCCAAATCAATAATTTTCTTGTGTAATGCATCTGCCTCTGGATAATTCCTCTTGGCGCGAGCTTTTGATCGTTGAACTGCTGCAACTTGTACTTCTCTTGGAACACAAGACGATTCTCTTGGATCCATGGTACTGACATACACAGTTACTGTATCACCATCTGCTATAGCTTTTAAATCCACCTGATTAATTATGATCATACATTTCATCAAACCTTTTTTTGGGTGGTTTCATCATACCTTACGCAACAAGCAAAAGCGAGAAAACGGTTCTCACCGGGAGGGTCTGCAATTCGAATTTGACTCCTTCTGGACGAATTTGTGGGATCTCTGCCGAAACTTCAACCAGGGAATGAGGAAGAGGGAGACCATAGAATGCCAATAAACCCTAATATTCATCGAGTAATGAGATATAACATTGTTTTATGCAGATTTTTTTCACAACAAATTGAATTAATTGTTTCAGAAACAGAGTAAATAATCCAAGTACCTCAACATCTGCCTTTTGGTGTCTCTTTAAGGTCTGAATAATTAGCCTGGCAGCTTCTTCGGGTATTCTTGGTGGAGGTTTTGAGTCTCTCCATGTCTCTGACAGTTTCTTAAACCTTCATTTTTCGTCAAATTAAAGATTAGAAATTGAAAAGGAAAGAAAGCTAAATTGGCAGATCTATACTCCTCTCATTAAATCGATAAAATTTAATTTGAGATAAACAATTAATTAATCCAGAAAATTAGTAATTACCAGTTAGCCTGAGCCTTCTTGGAAGAGACCACATGCTTACTTAGTCCATCAGGAACCTTGTTCCAAAAATTAAAAGATTTTGGTCAAATGGGGGTAAAATTAATGTAACCTAACTCTAATTTGGTTCCCAAAATTCCAAAAATAATCTCAAAAAAACTTAATTATCAAATTAAGGTAGAATTTCCAAGAAAATTATGGTGAACAAAATCTGTATACCTGAGAAGTAATTTCAAAGTGGTATAGATCGTGGGCAAAGGCCGAAACGCCGGCGGTGGAAGCAGAGACTCCATGGTGGCCTAATGAATGATCACCTGAATCCGCTGTTGGCTTGCAGCAATGGCCGCATAGAAATCTTAGAGCATTTCCCATTTTTTTTTATTTGATGTTATGATCTTAAATTAATCTGGGAGATATTTTTGAGCTAGATGACAACAATAAATTGAAGTTGAAGCAATGTATGTCTGACTTTTTGTGCGTATATTTAGAGAGAGAAAGTGTTAGAGAGAGAGAGAGAGAGGGAATTATTTTGGCTAAGGAATTCTTGAATTGGAGGTGAAAAAGTGAAGAACAAGGGATTAGGACGAATCAGGGGACGGGATGACACTTGGTGAATTGTTATTGGTGGAGGAGGACATTTTTTCGGAAAAGAAGTTGGTTTTACTGCGGTCACTAGTCCCCATGAAGGTCAGATCTGGCGGGATGACACATTAGTGGGGTCAACGCCTCGTCAGCAGCTTAAGCAACAGGTTTCTTTTTTGATGAGAGATCGCAGTTGACAGTATATTTAACTGCTCCCGCTGTGTCGTTAGCCCATTTGATTACTATGCGATTCTACCACACAAATTTTAAGAAAAATAAAATATTTTAATTTTATAGCATCTGAACATAATTTTAAAATATATTATATTAAATATGAAAATAAAAAATATAAATATGAATATATTTAAATATATTTTTTTATAAATTTTAAAATTAATCACACATAATTATCAAAATAGGTTGTAAAAATTATTGGCTAGAAGGGGGTAAACAGGAGGAGTCCACCATCAAGTTTATCAACCTTTGTTGTTATTTATTTATTTATTTTATTATTTTTCTAAAATAAAAGGTTTTCACTAATCTTCTATTCCCTTTTTTTAGTCATTTTACTTCAATGTACACGGATTAAAATTATTAATAAATATTATTCCATTCAATCTTAAATAATTATTTTTTTAGAGTTATGCATATAGATTAAGAAATTCAATTATTGTTTTATTAGTTTGAGTATAGTAATTGGAAAGATAAAGAGAGAGAAATACTATATTTATTAAAGCAAAACTTATTAAAAAGATGAAAGAGAATAAAATTAAGAAAATCATAATTTGACTTTTATTTTGAAATATAAAAATAATAATTAAATTAAGATATTTTTTTCTCTAAAATATAGTTATTTAGGAATTGAGGGAATAATGTATAATTCTATTTTTATCTTTTTATTAAAAATTAAAAATAAGAGAGAAAAAAATATAAATAATTTTGATGAATTAAATATCTTTGAAAGACGAGAGAAATTAAAGACATGGGCAAATGGCAAGATTGGCCGTGGCAGCACTTCAACTTAGTCTTCGGCATATGCACCCAAATTTGTTATTTATTTTATTATTATTATTGTTATTATTATTATTATTTTTTAAAATTTACACCAAAACTTACAAATATAGCCACTGGATTGAGAGAAGTCCATAGGAGTCAGTCAGGATTTAATAAGATCTTTGGTCCTCTCTAGTATTGTTTTTGTTTTGGGGAAAAAGGAATGCTATTATTATCGTGTTTATTATAGTACTTGTAATTTTTCAGTTTTTAGTTTTTCAAATTGTAAAATTGAACTTTGGGTAAAGTTGATAGAACTACCTTCAGGTTTAACCAATTTGGGTAAGAGTAGGTTCACCTGAAACACGGAAAATACGAGTGGTTTGTTTTCTCGTTCCCCTCTCCGATGCTTAAGTTAGTGGAGATTAAGGTAACAATATGAGTATTAAGATGGAGATGATAAGATTTACCGCAAGTTTGAGAGTATTTTTGTAGAGTTTTGGTTTTTTTTTGTGTTGAGAGTGAATCTCCTCATTTGTGCAAATGAGACCGTATTTGTAGAATTTGTATTGGTCCGCAACTCGATAAAGTAGGCATGACATGTGTTATTTGAGTTGACAGGGCTTTCGGAGTTAAGCGACTGATTGGACGCTGCTTTGGAACTTGTTTTATGGCCTTTGGGCTGCTGGACTCGAACCAGACTGAGTCGAGCCCAATCGATGAGATGGATTGGACCTGCTAGCTGAGAAGACTTGGACCTAATGCTCATAGTTTGAAAGTTCCTGTTGGCGTTGGTCCGATCGGACATAGGTGGGTACTACCTCCTTCCGGGGGCCGAGAGTGGACCTCGATCCTTCTTTGGTCAAGACGAATCGCCAAGTTTTGAGGGTGGCCGATCATATGAATTGCCACGTAGGATGTCACATTGCCTTGATTAGGGTTAATGTAAAAACCCTAACTCCAATTTGGGATGATATATATACTTATTAATTAGTAAAGATAATTATTTTTGACCATAATACCATGATAGCCAAATTAAAATATTTATAATAATTATGTCTTTAGTGCCCATCGTCACATATTTCTTGTAGGCATCAATACTTTGTACAAATGAGACTAGTGTTACGGAACAGTTGTAATATTATAAGTTTGGCTTGTAATTTTTTAATATAAGATTGAAATGCGTAATTATATGGATCATAATTGTGACACCCCCAAATCTGGGCATCCACACCCCGACTTGGGTTGCCAATTTATTATTAAATCCATGTCTTACA
>JAUMHB010074770.1:0-12779 GCA_032359685.1 Pittosporum tobira | reverse complement strand
GGAAGTGGAGTATATGTTTAAATTGAATAATGCAATGGATCCACTGTTGAATGTTATGGTGCAACAAATTAAAGAAGCACTACGCCTAGAGGACAAGACAAATGTTGCAAAATATCTGGAGGCGAATAAGCTTTGGTGGGAATCACTAGTGCCTTGGCCACCTCCATCTTCTTAACCAGGTGTGTTTGTTTCCTTTCTCCCATTATATGCTATATTTGTTATACATTGGGGATAATGTATAATTTAAGCTTAGGGGAGGGGATGATATGTTTGTTGTTGTTTCTTATTTTCTTTTCTTAGGTTGCTAGAATTTCTTTGACTTTTAGTTTTTATTATTTTTTTCTTTTATTAGTTGTTTATTTTATTTAAAAAATCAAAAAAAAATTAGAAAATGCAAAAATCCAAAAAATTCAAAAAACCCATAAGTTGTTTTAAATGAAATACCATGCTTTTAACCAAATGAAAATGATTGGAGTTAGTTTGTTTTTAAAATTATTTGGAAGTAGTATTCTACTTTTGAGGATTGATGCTTAGGATTATATGAGTCGAATTTCGCATAATTAGGCCCTTTATAACCATAATAGGCCTATGAATTATGATAATCTATTGCTATCCTATATTTGGTTTAGAATGCTATTTTCATATCACTTCTTGTTAACTCTTAAATATTGAAATGCTTCAAGAAAGACTATTAAAATACGGTAAAGTGTTTGGACTTCCTTGGTGACTTTTGAATGCTTTTGATTACTAGAGAAACACTTGACCTCGAAAAAAAAAAGAGAAATTTTTTTTTTAAAAAAAAAAGAAAACATCCAAAAAAATAAAATAAAATAAAATAAAGAGTTGGAAAGAAACTGGAGCAAAATGCCTATGAACTCTATAGGCAAAAGCCTATGAAAAAATACGAAAAAAAATCAAGTGCTTCTTTGAGATCTTAGTAGTCAAAGGGACGATCCATGCCAGTGGGTAAGAGAAACTCTTCATTTGGTCGGAGGTCTAAAGCACAACGCTTAAAGGTAAAAGTCTAACTTGGTATTTTAAATATCTTTGAGTTAATACACGCTGCACATGAGCACATAGACACGTTTTGAATTAAATCATAAAGAGCAGGGGAAAATTATGAAAACTTAGACATATTGTGAATACGTGTACTTAAGTTGTGCGAAATTTTGCTTATGTATGATGGAGTTTTGATTTCTTAAATTGTAGATCTCTAGTCTTAGATAATTTTCATTACCAACTTTGTCAGCTCATAAAAATTTTGGTGGATTTCAATGTTCATAATCAAGAGGGCAAATTTCCTTAAGATAAATTTTCATGATTAGTTTGCTTGGGGACAAGCAACATTTTAAGTTTGAGGAAATTTAATCAGTACTTTTTATATACATATTTTCTGATGATTATCTCTTGATTTATTATAAAAATGCATGGATTGGGCTTATATATCATTGTTTGGGCTAACAAAATCATTAATCCAATGGATTAGATATGTTTTATTGTTATTGGGCCTGTATTGTAGAGAATTGGGCTTGCAAAGGCTTATTTCGGACAAAAAATCAAGTTTGAATTAATCCCTGACGGACAATGATTGCCAGAATCGAAGCAGGAAGCAAAATCAAAGTCTTGAGGGCCTTACAACTGTAAGCCAACCCGTAAGGCCGCTTACAGCAGTAAATCGGGCCGTAAGGTAGGCCATATAATTTTTCACAAATTCTGTTGACTTTTTTAGAAGGCTTTGACTAAGGCGGTTTTTGACTTTTTTAGAAGATTTTCAAGATAAATCAAAGTATGAGTCCTAATTGAAATCAAATTGTGAGAATCTTAATTAGAATCAAATTATGAGAAGTCACAAGGCTTGTACCTATATAAACCCCCTCCTAGCTCTGAAAAATATACTTTTCATACAACATACAATTAAGGGGAGATCAAGAGCTCAATGAGGCGGAGACCGGAGGGCTATTAACGAAGACATCATGCCGACTTCTAATAGGTTTTTTTTTATCTTTTCTATTATATTTTGTAGAATAGTCATGTTTTAATTTTCTTTATGCTAAGACTAGATGGATCATACTCATGAGTAATTAAAGTTATTATTTTTATCATGCTTTTTATGGATCTATTTGTTCTGAGGTATGTCTTATGAGTTTAATGCTTCTAAATAATTAGCTTCTATTTAGATGATCTTTTGTCATATAATTGAAGGACCGAGAGGTAAAGATTAGTGAGTACAAATTGAGGCATAACCATAGGTTAAACTTTGCTAGAGATAGTTCAAGGTAACTTGTGCGATTTCGATAGTAATTATATTTAAGTTAATGAATTCGGAAATTTCCAAAGAATTTAATGTTTTTCAAATTATTTAAATATCGCATGGAAACTCTAAGACTGGTAAGTTGAATTAGGGATGTTATACCTAGAGATAGGGTATCTATCTAAAATTGAAAAATTCTACTGTCACAACATATAAAATCTATAACTTGCATGTTAAATCAGTTGACTTTAATTATAAACGGGTAGGTGAAATCGAAATCTTAGCATTCTTTCTTATATTGTTTTAAAACTTAGATTTGTTTAGTAATTAGTTTAATTATATAAAAATCAAACCTTTATTAATTTGTTAGATTAGTGAAAAATTATCTAAGTGGTACATAGTTGGTAAATTACAATTCCTCGTGAGATCATTAACTTTTTATACTATAACTTGACTGGTGCACACTTGCACTTTTCACCGACCACACTTGACATTTTCTTCCGAACATTTGTGATCCAGAAATTCATAGAATGGCCACTATGTAACTTCTGTTTCATGCATACTTGATCAACTCTCATGAAAATAATAATTTTGGCATTTTGATCATTCATTTCAAATTTACTAAACAATGATCAAATTCTAGTTTGACCTTGATTAACCTTAATTTATCCCAAGAAAAACCTTATCCTTTTTATCCCAAATTTTTGGCCGTTCAAAAACCCTAATTTGGCCATGTCATAATCCTTTATAAAATTCTAATTCCCAAAACAAATTCAAATTCCTCATGAAAATTACTAAACATGAAAATAAATCCCACATTCAAAATAAAATTAATTTACATAAACCATCATTTAAATTTTCTGGGTCTCACAAATGATTTCATTTCAATCAATCCAAGAAACTCATATTTTATATATGAGAGGATTTATTCCCTTAAATATTTCTAGTACTTGAAATATTTAATGGTTTCATGTTCTTCTCTTTCCTATTATGTATTGAATAAATACTATTTTTGCACTTAGCATTTAATGAAGATTAAGTTTCGGTACATGTCTTATCTTAGGAGACAAGTTCTTTATAATAACATTGTACAATATATAAAAAGTGAATATTGTCTTAAAAAAAGAGTAAGTATCACTCCTGTGGATATTATTTTATCAGAATTATTGTACTATTATTAAAGTGGGATTTTCAACAAATCTTTCAACATTTATCTCATAATATTTGTAAGTATTGTATTTTTTATTCCGAGTAGTATTTTGCTGAGCATTATGTTCCCTCATTCTTGTATATATTTCTTTCTCTTTTTCAGCTAAGCCAGAGATGGGAGAAAAGTCAGATAAGCATAATGAACAGATGACTTGAAGATGAAGAAACTTAGATGAGTAATCTAGGACTACAAGAGCATAAGTGCAAATCAAAATATATTTTCGTCCATGAAAAAATTGGCAACGGTTGTGGAAATCATTGTTTACATTTATGTAAATATGTAATTAAATTTTTGTTATGAGATCTTGTATTGTAACACATATTAGTTTGGTACGTAACTGCACCTGGGAATGTTTTCATATTCGTCACACCTTGAGAATTATGTAAATTTATAAATTTATGCTTATGAGATTATGAGTTAGAAATTGGGGGCATCACAATGTTGGTGGAAGGGATTAGGGAGTATCTAGTTTAATTCGTATGTATTTATTTTTTTAATTTATTTATTCTTTTCCTTTTGTTTAGTTAGAAGTTTATACCTTTTTATTCAATTAAAGTTTTTACTTTTGTTTGTAACATAGCATAACAGTAAACCATTTCCCCCTTGTTATCATTAATTAATTATTAGAATATTTTTTTTAGTTGTTTAATTTGATTTGAAGTAGTATATTATTTGTTCATGTTACATTGTGTGGCCAGTAAAGTTGTTCATATGGGATGATGATGAAATTATGCAATATTATGACAAATATTGTTTATCCTTCATATTTCATTTTGGAACACATTCATGTTTAACTCTCATTTTAATTTTATATTAATATAGAGCTTTTAATAGACTATTGTTAGGCTTAACCATTCGTGATCTATATTTGCGCTATTGAAGTTTTGATGAATCATCAGTTTGTATTTGTTCAAATTGATAGAAAATTTATTACTTTAACGGGAATGGAGATCAAAACTAAAGTGAAATTAGTATTTGTTTTGATGTTTGTTTAATGAATTCAAATTCCTAGAGGGGGCTTTTATTTTAGTTATTATTTTTTAACCACATCATTAACAATCAACTGATGATCAGTCAATGACTAGACGTAAAATCTTAGAAAAATGAACTAGTGGATATTGACTATTCTTAATTCATGTGACACTCATTGAATGAATCAATCCCTTTTTTTACTTTTAAATCTTTATCTTTTTGACCTAAACTTTTTGGTGTTTGGTAGCCATTTTACTTCCTGATTAAATTTAAAATCGGACCCATAAGAAGTGAGCTTTTCCAACACCGTTTTCTCCATTCATAATGCTCGAAGGCATCGAACTTTTTCCTTTTGGCCCAATGGACGTTGATACTTCTAAATCTTTGTCATCTTCATCTGTTGAACTCCTCACTCGCGCTCATGTGTATGTTCTTCATATATTTATTTTACACTTCAGATTTCCAGGATGATATCCTTTGTAAAGGAGAGAAGATGTAATATATACCCGTAAATTTTAATTAAAATATCTAAATAATTATAATGTCATTGTTAGATTTATTATTGTTAAATTTGTCATTTTAAGATTTTAATTTTAAATTGACCTTAGTGATGGACTCTAAAATTAAATAGTGGATTATATAACAATTTAGTGGCTTTATTCATCTGGTACTAATAGATTAGTATTTGATGAAGTAAGATTATATAATTAAATTGGATTAACATCATTTCATTAAGTTTAGGCCTTAGACTAAGTGAATCAATTTGAATTTGTAAGGTTATGGACCTAATCAGAAACCAAAATCATTATTGACTAAAAATTAGATTATGAAAAAACTTTGATTATTTGAGTTTCCTTAAATAATATAATTATTTTCAAAACCTTTTCTTCTACTCAAGGGGCTAACCAGCCTAATGCATTATTGGATGTTTCTTAGTCCCACCATCTCGGAGGCTGAAAATGATGAGAATAATATTATAAGAATAATATTTCCCAATTCAAAGTATTTTTGTTAGATAATGGAGTATTATTTATTCTTAGTATTAAAATTTTAATTAATTATTTATAGCGTAGTTTTCAAATCAAAATAAGTTTCTTGTTCTTTAAATAATTTAAACTTACATAAAGTCTATCATATATAATCATTATTTCATAAACGCTAATTGATAAATATATGGCTTCTTTTAATATTACACTTATTGTTTATATTCCAGTATAAACTCTAATAATTTTAATATGAACTTATTTTGGTTCTAAAATTTAAAGAAAGAAAAACTTAAATTTTGTAATTGTATTCCACTCAATAATTAGTCAATTCCAAAAACAAATTTTATTTTAAATTTAATATTCCGAGTTTGGACGGCCCAACGGGTTTTAAAAGAGAACCATGTAGTAAGAATTTTAGCGATTGAATTGCAAAATTGTCTCATGTGTTTTCGAGTTTGCTACACTTTCATCCTTAAATTTTAATAATGTCCAAAATTGTCCCTATGTGTTTCACTTTTTTAGCAAATTCTTCTCCATTAACTTTTCCATCGAATGAATAGATAGAAGAAGTTGTCAGTCAATAGGGTAAGACTAAATTTTAACATTAAAAGACAATTTTGCATCATCAAGTTTTGTTTTCATGTTAAAACATGGTAATCATCATCTGTATGCCCCTTAAATTAACAAATACAAATTTACTAAAAAATTCGGTCTTACCCCCGTTGACCGATACAGATGGAAAGGTTAACAAAGAAGAGTTTTGCTAAAAAGTGAAACATTGGGGGACAGTGCTGGGAGTTACTGAAGTTTAGAGACGAAAGTATAACAAATCCCAAAACACAGGGACGGTTTTGCAATTCAGTCGCCTTGTACTTACGCTCAGGCCCTCTCCAAATATTTACATTCCCTCGGTCCCCTCTCCGGTTCTCTTCCGTATCCCTCTGTTTCTCTTCTGCATAAACAGCCTGAGTACACGCAAGAATGGCGTCTGGAATAGAAGCTCCGGCAGTAGAGTGGCACCAGAGGCCACCAAACCCTAAAAATCCAATCGTTTTCTTTGACATAACCATCGGTACGATTCCCGCCGGGAGAATTAAGATGGAACTCTACGCCGATATTGCCCCCAAAACCGCCGAAAACTTCAGGTTTCAAACTACGCCTCTCTTTCTTCGTTTTTACTCTTGGGTGTTTAGGTTTTGTCTGATTACATGTAATTTTACACTCTGTGTACGCGAATTTGGGTGGTTGTGGAGACACTAATAGTGAAACCAATTACCCATTTCTACTAGTAGATGAGTTTCGATTATATGAGGTTAACCACTTAGGTGATTTAATGTTTGATATCTCTGGTTAGAGTGAGTTCTGAAAAGCCTTCTACGCCCCCAAGGCCTAGGTAGCCCTGATGTGGTCCTGTCTACGCAGAAGTTGTCCAAAACTTTATAAGATTGTTACAATTTGTAATGGTAAACTTTTTTGGAAATTTGGAATCTTTGCATAGTTCTACCGTGCTTGAAACAGAGTTAATTTGCATTATAAGATTGTTGGAAATTTGTAATTTTTGATTTAATGTTTTATATCTCCGGCTAGAGGGAGAGTTCCTGTCCAAAACATTACAAGAGTTGTAAATTTGTAATGGTAAATTTCTATATAAATAGAATATTTGCATAGATCTACAATCTGTGAACGAGGTTGCTTTTCGTTAAAAGATTGTTGTAAATTTTTAACGGTAAATTCGTATGTGAAATTTAGAATCTTTGCATAAATCTAATTTTTTGTTTTATATAATATAGACAAATATAGAATAAAAGATAAATAAATAGGACCACCTATGTCTAGTGATTTTTAGAACGCTGGAGGTTCTTGTTAAATATTGGGATATTTGAAGTAATTTGATGTAATCTGAGTCCAACTTTCTAAGTAATTGGATTAAGGTTTCTTTGTCGTAGAGTTTGATTAAGCTTTAACTAGAAGTATGCTAGAAAGATCCTTGAGTCTTATGTTTTGCAATGTCCCTGATTTGGTCTGAGGAGTTTTAACGGCTCAATCTAAGGACAAGCAGAAGCTAAAGCAAATAGGCACCAACTTAAATAATTTTTGTGCTACCTGAGAACTATCTTTGATTAAATTCAACTTTATCCAACCATAATTCGTAAATAAATTGAAGAAACGTATGTGATTTTTCTAAGCTAGTTCAGATTCCATAGGGAAGAAGGAGCTGCGTGTGAAAGGTAATGTTTTGTGCTAATAATTAGTTGTAAAGATCCCTTGCTTTCATATGTGCGTCACACCGATAACTGTAATAAGTTTGTTTACTTTACGTCAATTCCTTGATGCATACTGTGATGCTTGCACTTTTGCTGCTTTCATATGTAACATTTTGTAACAACTTATTTTTAATCTGCAGGCAGTTCTGCACAGGCGAGTACAGGTAATTAAGTGCTTTCATTTAACCTACATGATACGTTTGTACTTTGTTCATAGTTACTACAATGAGACCTCAACACAGTTAGTTTTTTCTGGGAATGTATTTTTACTATTCATATCATCAGTCATGTATATGAACTTTCTTATTAGATCGATTATTCAATACTTAAATTTTCTTAGCACTTGTTTCTGAATACTTCACATGAGATTTTTGACTGGTCAAGAGTTAGGGCATTGAGTTTCACTGCTGATGGTAAAGCAACCCCAACACCCACTCCACCTGCCAAAACTCAAACCACTACAAACAAACAAACACACACATAGACAACAATCACGCAACACGCGTTAATTCGCAAATCCTGCTCGCACAAACTGAAATTATGCCAAACTTCAAGTCAACATTTGCGGATTCGCTGGAGACCAAATCCTAGCTAAGAATCCCCGCGAATTCGAATCCCTTGTGAATCCCTTCACCAGTTTTTTAGGGCCGAGTCCCTGCTTCAGAGCCCAAGACACATAAATATTTCTTCTCCAATTTGTAGTTAATTATGGTTGCAGCATTTTTATCTCTCAATAAATTAAAATAAAATTCTTTGGCTACTTTTTACTTAATAAAAATAAAATAAAATGCTGTTCGCTCTTTTTACTTCAGTAAAATCATAAAATATATAGTGCCCCCTCCGTCCAAATTTAGATATTCCAGTGTAGGATTTCACTTTTTTTGGGACATTAAGGAGAATGGTATTAAGACTATTTAAGTATCAATTTTTACCTTGTGATGGACCCATCTCCATAATTAAATAATATAAATCTAACATGTTTATGTGGTGAGCTGGTGGAATCCTTTGTGTACACACACTCTTAAAGTATGTTGGGTAAAATGGTAATTCTGGCAGATGTTGGGTGCTGAGAAATGAAAGGAAATTTATCACATCTAAAACGGATCCGGGTGTTGTTGCCATGCCAGTCTGCCAGAAGTTGTCTACTTCTACCAATGACATATGAAAGTTGAAACTTTCTTACAAATCTTTTGAGATAGCTCTCTTAAGTGTCTTAAAGGATTTAGCTTCGGTTGTTTGTTGTATTTCAAAAATATATTTCTTGGGATCCTAGATAGCTTTTCTGGATTATAATGTCTTGCCTTATTTCTTTGTTCTTTATTATTGTTATATTTTTTTGTGAATTAAGTTCCTAGAATTTAGTGCATAAATGTTTAAGAGCTATTTAAATTTCAGTTTCAGTTTTGCTAAGAGTTCCTATTTGTTTTGTCACGCATCTACTAAATTGAACTGGCAGAAAAGCAGGAGCACCTATGGGTTACAAGGGATGCCAGTTCCATAGAGTGATCAAGGATTTTATGATTCAATCTGGCGACTTTATCAAGGTTTCTTGTCTCTCTTTCTTATGCATTTATCACATACACACATAAGTTGAGTATTATTTTCATCAAATTATTTTAACCATCATCTCAGTTTCCGTAGCATGACATATCATATAGGTCAAATTATTACTTGTCTTGCTAACTTAAGGTGATATTATCTTCCTGAATTCGATGACTCCTGCTCACAGATTTTCATGAATTATATTTGTGCAACATATTTTCGTGAATTATAGTATTGTTGCCACATATGTTTTTGATCATATATTTATGCAACATATATTCATGATTTCTATTTTACCAAATAAGACGATATAAGTTTTGTTGAGAGGTAATGAAATGACTGAAGGTATCCTGAGGGTGTGGGAGTCTTGATTTTAAATAAAAAAAGCTAGCAGATATTTCCCATGCATATCTTGTCCTTGTTACTCCTATTAGTTATTCGATTTCCTCTGCTTAAGACACAAACTTATAAGGCTCCATCTGGAGCCTGGAAAATGAGGAGGAAAGGAAAGGAAAAGGAAAAACAATAAATAACATAAGAATAAAAAAGACCATTTTAACTAACATACATCCAAATAACTATACTTCTAAAAAAATATGATAAATAGAACAAAGTTTAAATTAGTCTGACTGATGGTTAAAAAAGCTTTAATAACTTTTAAGATCTCATTTTCTTTTCCTTTTCATTCATTTTCCCTCAAGTTTTCCAAGTTCAAATTGGAGTGATGGCTATGGTAGTTGGTATGCTTTTAACTTTATGCATGTATAGTATATAGCTCCTTGTTTGATGGTTGGTCTTGCAATCCAGGGTGATGGTACCGGATGTGGATCAATATACGGAACTAAGTTCGATGATGAAAATTTTATTGCCAAGCACACCGGTCCTGGTCTATTGTCAATGGTATTGCTTCTTTCCTTATGTGAAATAGAAGTTCTCTCTTTATTTGATGTATATAACTTCACATGCATTAAAGGTCCATATTTGTGTTCCTTGTAAGTAATTCTTAGTACGATGTACTTTTTATTTTACATGACTTTTTATTTTAATAAGTAATTTCATTTTATTTTTGGTGACAAAAAATTAATAGCTAGCATGATGCCTTCTAACTATTCATTTCATTTTTAATGGATTTTTGTTATCATCCTTTTCATTATTATTGTTTTTGGAATGTTTAAAACTTTGGTTTATTGGAGAAATTCTCATGACTTGAAGTAATTTGCATGCATATGAGAACATAATTATAATCTATTGCAACTATCATGGATTCATGATGCCTTCTACACAGGCATCATTTCAGGCTTTTACTTTATTTAATCTGTTCTATATAACTGATGGAAGGATTAAATTTGGTGCAGATGATGATGCTCCAAACAAATGTCTTCATTTTCTTACTCCCCCCATCTCAAATAACTGCTCGGTTCGACTGATTTGAACAATTTTTTTTTTTTTGTTTTTATACTATTTTTTCAAAATTACAGATGGAGTGGATACAACCATTAGAAACTAGATACAATTTGCAACAAACTGCAATTTTTGTAATTGAGAAAATGTGTGTATACATGCTTAATTTTTTATATTCAAAAATTCTAATTTTGACCAAAAAAGTCAAAAAGTGGGTTTTGTTTTGAGATCGGAGAGAGTAATTTTTTTTAGGTTTAATATATATATATATATATATATTGTGCTTGTTTATCTGTAAAGAGGAAAATGGGATTTAAAATGTTTAATGCTAGATGAGACGGCAAAGATATAACTGGAAACATACTTACAGACACATGTCATGTGTTTAATTGCTTACGTGTAGGGAGCAGGAAGACAGTCTACCTTATTTAATACTGGATTAATGAGATAAAATGTAAATTGAATTATAGGTTCTAATAAAGATTTATGTGAAATACAGAACACAATTATTTGCATAAGTATATAATGGTGTGTAACTATTGACTGTTTAATTTAAAGGTACGTTTAAATATTGTTCAACGAGCCAGTGGAAATGATCTCTATTTATTTCTCTAATTATGCCTTCTGACCTCAGTCTCTGCTTGTTTGATTGTAATATCGAAATTCTTTTCTGATACTGACAAGAATTTGTTTTCATTTTTATTTTGCAGGCCAACAGTGGACCAAATTCTAATGGGTGTCAGGTATAACAGTCTATGTATTTAATTTACAGATTCAATTTATGTTTCTACTTTCTGCAAAGACATGGTAAAAGAATACCCAAACCGTGCCATTTGTTGGAGGTTGTGCAGCAATTTGTATAAATCTCCACAATAGGGTTGTCTGGATAAGTTGGCTTTCACTGAGGAAGTAGGAGAAGAAAAGAGTTGCAAATTGTACAACTTCCTCAGTTGCGTTTTCTGGGGACTTTGTCAAGTTTGGGGAGTTACTTCCTCCGTTCCAAAATATAAGAGCACAATGATTTTTATTTTGTTCCAATATACATGAGCAAGATGAATTTTAGGACATACCTTTTACTCCAAATTCAACTATTATTGCACGCGTCCCTTAGTCTACACTCTCTCTCCCTAGAATTTTTATTAGATCTCTCAAGACTTATCAAATTATCCCTCAGTAGGTATCTTTGTGCTGGATTATTAACACTTATTTTACCCTTATGATTGTAATTTATATTAGTAATGTTCGTCAAAATTGTGTAAAAATTAGTATAAACTAAAACCCACGTGGATAATCTGTATATATCATTTGTGTATATCATTTGCATCGATTTTTGACTCAAGTAGATTGATATTCTTCTCAATATTCAACTTTTTACGAAAATGCTCTTAGATTTTAGAATGGAGAGAATATAAATGTTCCGGTGAAGTCTTGTGTTTAATTGGTTTTCTGTGCTTTCTTTGCAGTTTTTTATCACATGTGCAAAGTGCGATTGGCTTGACAACAAGCATGTAGTCTTTGGGGTATGTTCCTTCTAAATTTTATTGTATCAATATTTCCACTAATTATTTTGTGAACAAGTTCCTTGACTTGCCAATCAATTTGCATACAGTTAGTTAGGCATCTTCATAAATTATACTTCATTCTTTCCACAAAAATCCCATTTGCAAATATCAAGAATAAATTTCATTCCACTTTTATTCCTTAAATAATGAACTTTTGATTTAGTGATAGTGGCATGATAATATGTTGTGTCATTTTATTATACTATTGATGTAATTCCGTTAACTGCCATAAACCAATCTCAAGATAGTTTAGCTCCAAAGTTTTTATAAGGCAATAGGACCTGACAGTATTCCTGTAGAAGTGTGGAAGTGCCTTGGGGCCAAGGCATTAGGTTGGCTCACTCGTTTATCATGCAGACCAACATGATGTATAAAGAATGGAGGAAGTTACGCTAGTGCGAATCTATGAAAACAAGAGAGATATCTAAAATTGCTCCAACTATAGAGTTATAGAACGGGTTAAATGCATAATTGCCCACTGTACTATGCCTCTTTTTACAAATTCATCATTGTACTAATTTTTTTTACAAACTCATCATTGCACTACATATTTTTAACAAACTCATCATTGTACTTTATTTTATTTACAAA
>JAUMHB010074748.1:2560-12784 GCA_032359685.1 Pittosporum tobira | reverse complement strand
TCTTCTTCTTTCGAGGAGGAGTTACCATTTCCGGAATAGATAGAGGGAAGACTTCTTCGGTAGGTGCCTCCTCTTCCTCTTCCAGGGGCTGCCCTGATGGTAGGGGGCTTTCCGGGCGGATGGATCGGGTAAAGAAGGAATGAAAGATCTAAAAACAAAAAACTTAATGGTTGGAAAGGAAGGAGATGTGGAGCTTGTATTCTTGACATGCCTACTTTTCTTTGTTCAACTGGGCTTGTTCCCTTGATGGGTCCTGGTCACTGCTAGTTAGCTCCACGAGACTTGGATAATCTTTTTCAAATGGTCTTTCTCCGATTTCTTCTCCCTCCTCCTTAGTGCTCTTTCCAAACGCTCCTTTAACGGCTTCGTTCGACTTACTTAGACAGATAGAAGGCGACAGGCGAACTCCGACTTGTTAACAAAAAGCTTTCTCTGACTTCAAAGTTGGATCGACTGGTTCACTAGGCTTGGCTGGTGGACTAGATAGAGATAGGAAAGTGATAAGACATTTTAAAGAGACTGAATCCGGTGTGAGGCTTGTGCTTCTTTCTATGTCTATGGAGAGCATGAGAGGCCATAACAGGTCAGTCAAGTTTCACAGAAAATTGTAGCGAAGGCAAATTCAGTAGCTTTGTGCAAGTTGAGTAAGCGATAGCTCATGCAAACGCTATTAAAAGTGAAGTTCAGTAGCCTAAGGACTGTCTTCTAATCTTTTTTAGCTTATAATATAACCGCCTTCCGCCTAAGAACCGGCTTTCATTAAACTAGATAAATTAATTCTTTAAATAGAAATAGGAGTGGAACGATCAAGGAGAGAGAGTCAACTTTAATGTCAGTGATAATAGGAAATGAAGAGACAGAATCACATCTGCTTGGCTGGTCGACACAAGCAGGGTCGTTGGGAAGGATAGAGATGGGGTCCATTGAAAACAAAGTCAGGACGAGAAGGGTTGAACGGGAAGAACAAGCAGCCAAGCCGATACAAGTAAGTAGATCGCACATATGAACTCACAGCGCATATAGTAGATTACCTGCCCGTTGAGGTTGAGTGGAAGTTTTGTCTATCGGGGAAAATCACTCTAGTCAAACAAGTCGTTTAGGACCATATTAATATTTAAAACTTTATTGGCCCATAAGTTTAGCTAGGTAAATCAACGAACTCAATTTGATTATTCCTTCTTTTATTTATTCTTACTAAGTGTCTAACTAAGCATCTGAACCCTAAGTTGTCTTCTTATAACTAATCAATTTAATAGACATTTTGTAAAAAATTGTTCAAGAAAAAAACAATGTCCTCTCTCGCTATCAGTTGATCCTTAGACCTACCCCTCTTGTTCCATCAATCAAATATATTCTTATATCTTGTTCGTGAGATTGAGAATAAACATCTTTATAAAATCTTCTAATTTCTATGTATACTAAACTACTACAGTATCCTTAGTTTATTAATTTACTTTTTCGTTTTCATTTAGTGTTTTCTTTGTTATATCCCCCATCCTTCCGATAAATCTAAAACTCTATAGTATATCTTTCTACCGGTCGAAGCAAGAAAAACACTTCCCTTCCCATGTATAAGTGGAGAGGTGGAGGGGAGGTCTACTAATTTTAGGGATACTCCCCCCTGAAGTCATGGGGGACCAGCTTGCTTGGCCAAAACGTTATGGGTATAGGTCGGCCATACAATACAAGATTAGGCAAAGAGGGCCGTGGGCTTCCAGCTCGTACCTCGCTCCTTTCCATAGGCTTTCTCGGTAAAGAGAATAAGATATCAAGCTGATAGATATGAGTTAATGGGAATGGACGGGAATTGAAGGTAAGGGTGATCTAGGAACTGCCTGGATTCAGGATTACACTGGATTGAAGCACATTGGATCGGGCATCAAAAGCATTCCCTTCAAGATCATTCTTCTCCTATTTGTTTGTTATAGATTTTCTCAGCAATATACGGAGTATATTCGAATTGGTTAGGACGCTTGAGCCCTCCTGCGCAAGGAGAGGATTATTTTACATACTATTATATGATAAATAGGTGGTAGAATCCTTGATCATAGTCATATATTAGAACTAATTATATTCCTCAGTAGAAGAGTTAGAAGACCATAAAATAGGTGTTCCCCATTTCTAAGTTAATTATCTCCCTTATAATGTTCTAACAGAATATTATAGTTTGTATTGGATTAAATATAAGAGAACTTTAAAATACAAAAATTGAAAGGGTCTGTAAAGGCAAAGCATTATCAGAAGAAGATCATGAATGTTTGAATCAAATATAAAAGGACGTCGGAAAATTGAAATTGAAAGGCTTTGTAAAGGGTTCGTTACTAGTCATAAATTGTATCAATAATATAGGCTATATGTTCTTTGTAATTTTGTACTGAATACTTAATTAGTCGATATGTTTCCATTTGAGACTGGTAAGTTGTTAGAAATTTTATATCAAAAAATTAGAGACCTCAAATTTAGTATATATATATATGTGTGTATACAATCAAAAAGAAATTAGCTACGTTTGTTGTTGATGTTCGACAAAATTTCTACGTCAAATTACTTGGAGTCGCATTGTTTATGAACATAGTTATTATTTGATTTAGAGATCTCATTTTTTTTTTTTTTTAATAATAAAAGAATGTGAAGATACTGAAAATCCAGAGAAAAATGAGGAACTTATGAAAAGAATGGAAGATGAAAATCAAGAAAGGGCAAGAGAAAGAGAGACCTTATTAAAGTAGAATTTTTTTTTTTTTTTTGTGACATTTCTAAAGATTTTGATGGGCTCTAACGAGTACATTATTAAAGTCACAAAGTCAAGAGGACATCATCACGTTGCACGCAGAAATGGAGATTCTCTATCCCCAAATGTTTTTTGGGAAAAAAGAAATTAGGAATCGCCCACGAATTGAAGCATTGAGAAACTATGGTTTACTGTTTCATGTGTATGTTGCAGAAGAAGTTGCTGATGTTATCGTTTTGAGCTTGATGTATTTTGTCAAGTAATTTATTTTATCCATTATTAGTTTAGTAATATTATGCATTTTGGATATAATAACTTACATCTTTTTACAGTTTGCTTTTGCATGTATATATTTTTTGTGCATATATGTCATAATTTGTACTCTTTAATTATGTTGGTCGAAACCAATTTGTTGTACATGTGAGGGGTTGAGGGAATTAGGATTCCATAAGCATAACAACGAACTAGATGTTGCAATTACATAAAAAAGAAAATATCTTGTATTGGCTACTAATTGTGATAAATTTTATGTGAAATCGTTAAATTTATATGCGCATTAATGTACTATATATGATTTGATTTCCTTAAATGTTTTCTATATATGTACACAGAGAGGTGGGTGGTGATGAACCTCATAAATGGAGTAAGTGACTCAAGAATAAAGCGAGTTCTAAAAGCTGATTATCGGAGATCGACTACATATATATATTTTTTGTGCATGTCACAATTGGTACTCTTTTAACTATGTTGGTCGAAACCAATTTGTTGTATATGTGAGGGATTGAGGGAATTAGGATTACATGAGCATAACAACGAACTAGGTGTTGCAATTACATAAAAAAGAAAATATCTTATATTGGCTGCTAATTGTGACAAAATTTATGTGAAATTGCTTAATTTATATGCGCATTAACGTACTATATATGATTTGATTTCCTTAAATATTTTCTATAAATGTACACACATAGGTGGGTGGCGATGAAGCGCATAAATGGAGCAAGTGACTGAAAAATAAAGCGAGTTCTAAACGCTAATTATCGGAGATCGACTGCATATATATATATATATATATTTTGTACATGTATGTCACAATTGGTACTCTTTAACTATGTTGGTAGAAACCAATTTGTTGTATATGTGAGGGATTGAGGGAATTAGGATTCCATGAGCATAACAATGAACTAGGTGTTGCAATTACATAAAAAAGAAAATATCTTGTATTGGCTATTAACTGTGACAAATTTTATGTGAAATCGGTTAATTTATATGCGCATTAACGTACTATATATGATTTGATTTTCTTAAATGTTTTCTATATATGTACACATAGAGCTGGGTGGCGATGAAGCACATAAATAGAGCTGGCGATAAAGCGCATAAATGGAGCAAGTAAGTGACTGAAGAATAAAGCGAGTTCTAAAAACTGATTATCTGATTATCGAGACTGAGAAAATATATCTATTTATCTATCTATCTATCTTTTTGATAACTGATCGATCGAAGACTGTATAAATAAATACATTTACCAAACCTTATCCTGGTATGGTATGCTATCGAATCTCTAGAATTTTTGTTTTAGCTTATTAATTTGGACATGAATCTTTACAAGTTACTATTAAAATGCTTTAGTAGTCTTGTTTATTTCAAAATGCTATTTATTTCAAGAATAATGACATAAATAAAAAAACTGAGTCTCAAACACTATATTTAATTAAACGCACTATATATCATAGTGAAGTTCAATTTAATTTAATTAAAAATGTTGTATCATTCATCCTGTAAACAAATCCTTAACCAACTTAGTATAAAAAAAAAAATTATACATTATACATTAAATATTACAATATTATTTGTTTATTTAAAAAATTTGATCAATAATTATTTTTTTTAATTAATAAACAAATAGAGCCCGTGAGGAGAAGACGTAACCGTGTTTTAATTCAAACAAATAATGTACTACACCCGTGAAAATTATACAGTATACAGTGATGAGTTTATATGCCACCCTGAGTTTATTAAAAAGTCTAGTAAAAGCCCAGTTTTGGCCCTCCTAAAAAAAAGTTAAGCCCAATAGCAAGTGGCCCAGTCCATGAGTCCAATTTGGCAATTTATATTTAGAAATGATGGCTTGCTGCCTTACTCCATTGCTTTGTTTTGCCCGGTAATCTGACACTGTGACCCTACGAAATCTTCTCCATTTCTCCTCAACTTTCCACAAAAAATATCTTCTTTTCTCTCATCTATTCGACTATTCAGCAACCTCTTTTTTTTTTGTGTTCCAATTTTGAGCTTAAGCAACTAGTTATTCATTCAATCAAGGAATTTCAAGTTGCAATTATGTCTTCCATTGGCTTGAATACATCCCACATTACATGAAATTAAGGTATCTTCGATTCTTCCTAATCTTTCAATGATGTAATTATGCAAAGTTATATTTTTTCTATTAATTTGTGATGCATATGATGTATGGTTTTATTTTCTAGTGATGTATACATGTTACTTAAGCCTAGGTTTTTCAATTTTCATTTTTTGGTGATGTAAAATTGGATTTTTTTTAATTGTTAGTTTGGAATTTGGATTATGAATTGACAATTTAACAATTAGTCTAATTTATTATAGTAGTCTAACATTGTTTCCTATTATTATTATTTTTTCAGATTTTTTTTTTTTTTTTTGTGTATGCTAACATTATATATATATATATATATATATTGATTGTGAATTTGTTATACTTATTATCTATTATTATGTTGTGGTTTAGGTGTTCTAAAGTTATCCTCAATGTCAATGGGAAAGACAAAGACAATTACACTTACAATGGATTTTGGGATTGTGAAGAAGAAACTTGATACTGTATTATATCGAAATTGGAAGATTTAAAGGTTTGTTTTTCCTCCCTTCCTATTGCATCTATGTTGTTTTGTATCATTCCACGTAGTTTTGCAACTTTGCATACTAGTCTATATTGATATATTATTACAGAGTCAATTTATCAATTTTAGGTGTCTAGGTTGATAAAAGTTAGCTTTTGTAGTGTACTTTTGATGTAATTAATAAAATATTGTTTACATGTTAATTTAGAAATTTATATATTTGGCTCTCCGGATGAAAATTTCTGGACTCGTCCATGATCACTGTGCTCTTGATTTTCGTCATCATATTTATATTATTCGTTATTCCCTGAGAACCAATTCCACTGTCCCTTAAACCCTATCACAAATCAAAAATTAGTACTTATATATATGATTGAAAAGTAAAAAGGTCCAGTAATGGTTTCTTATTGGAAACACAGTGCAAAAGATTCCATAACTTGGTTGAAAATCTGACAATACGAGTGACCTAGTCAATGAATTGCATAAAGGAATAAAAGAATTTACAGCATCATTCATAAAGCAATTTGTGTAAACCGTACACGTCTTTGAGGCGAAGAAAATTTGTGTTAGGATTATAAAAATATTTATATGTTCGCACTGGAAAGAGATCGACTGCACCTGGAAAGGAAAATGGTCTGGTCCACAAGCTGGTGCAGAGTTAATCTGAACAGTACCGGTCTCCATTGCATCACTAATTACAATTGCTTTGTTGATGTCCCTCGTAAAGATGCAACCCTGCGTTTATCGGATAGCTTAATTATTCATAAGAAATATATAAAGCTACTTCTGAAATGAATGTGACATATAAATTGATACTCCTCCATTCTACAAATAAGGTCCTATAAATAAGGTCCTATGGTTTTTTTCTTTTCTTTCATTCGTTCCACATAAAAAGAGTTCCACATATGATAGCTCTAAAGTGGTGGATAGCATCAATGCTTTAACTATTCCAAGATAAAAAAAGAAAATTAGAATCAAATCAGTATTGACGTACGTGGAGGCTGAAATTGCTAGCATTACAATGGTGGATTCCTTCTTCAATAGACTTAATGCGGATAACGGGTATTACCAGCCCAAATGGCTCCTCCCATGCAATCCTCATGTCAGGTCCAACATTATCTAACAAGAGTGGCCATATGAGATTGCCCTCCCTCTCGTAATTCTGCCAAAACGTTGTGCCTTTTTTCTTTGCATCCATCACAAGTCCTTCACTAAAGTCAGGTGACGATTCCGTAACAACTGGAGTAATGTCACAATCATCCTCGGGTGATCCAACGGTCAAATTTGCAACTTTTTCGTGATTATCAGCAACAGATTCCATTACCAATACAACCTTAACCGCTGTACATCTCTGACCACAGCTACAAAATTTATGAGATAGCTCACTAAATTAGTAACTTTGAAAATTTATCCTGGTGAAAATAGTTACGAATGGGGTGAGCTTACCTATAAGAGAAGCCTCCTTTTACAACATTAGATGCTGCCAAATCCAGATCAGCATCTTCAAGAATGATACAGGCATCTTTTCTGCCCAGCTCCGTTTGAAGGAGGATCATTCCTGCCTTCTTTGAAATTGCAATACTTGTGTCTCTGCCAGTGAAGCTGAGTTAGATTACTAATGGCTATTAGTTGGAGTAAGAGCTACTCAATAGTAGAACGGCATGCGAAGAAGAGGACTTTGGTTTTGAAGTATTCTGATTCCCAATTTTTCGATTTGAAAATGGCCGGAACTTATGTATGAAGTATTAAAGTAGCCAATAGTTTAGAAGAGACGCAGATATCGGAAGGAATCACCTTATACAGTTTATTCCAGGATGCATTGTAAGGAAATCGCCAATCTCAGAACCTTTCCCTGTAACACAACTAATAAGTCCTTTAGGAAAACCAGCCAAGCGAAAGCAATGCACCATATGCAAAGCAGCTACAGCACCCTGAAAAGAACATAAACCCAATTACTGATTATTATTGAGAACGGAAAATTCTTATAGAGTCAATTACGATTTATTGAGTTACACAACTATGAAGATGTAGCCAAATAAAGACCATTAAGTAAAACTCTATTACTTGATGTGCTACATCAACCTTACTCCTAAATATGTATCTTTAGACATTCACATATAAACCGAAGCACGTAAAAACGGAAGTAGGATTCAAATGTAGATGGTATGCTTTAAATATATGTCTTCTAATCAATATATAGACTGTTAGTAGGCATTCAGTAATATGGCATGTCCGTAAGCATTCATAAGTTCCAGAATTTTAAGGGATCACAAGGGATTAGTTCTCTTGATGAAATCATAAAGACAGTAAAATCAGCAGTAACTTCCTACTGGACTTTTTTTATCAAAAAATATATGGGCTACTTGTAAGAACTCAGTGAGACGGTATGATCTGGTGAGAAAAAACAGAAGCTCAGAGATCATGGCCATACCTGAGTTGGAGGCTTGAGGACCAAGGTAGTTGCTGGAAATAAGTGCTGGGGGCAATTTTGGACACAGCGATAATTGAAGGGAGGAATAGCTAAAACAACTCCAAGTAGAATCTGCATTGAAATGACTTGATTATTTTACCAACCAAGAAGAAAAAACCTCATATCCTGTTGTATAAGATTAAAAATTAATAAATACATGTGCATTCGTGATACTTGTACTCAGGTATTCATAGTTACAAAACTCAAAAGATCAAGGAATAAACTAATCAATTTGGTACATGAACAAGAATCAAACTTGGCAACGGATAAAAGGACAAGACATGAACCGTTGAATCCTTGAGGACAAGGCTTTCTTCATTTAATTGAAGCAAATTCTGTATAGAAAATATTTCTGACTTCACGTGACCATTTTTTATTTTGGTAAGACACCATTGTCGGAACCCTTCACTCAACGTATAAGAGGTTTCAGATTTCTGCGATGAATTTATCCTAGAACTCCCTGAATTCCAACCATAAGCTTTCTCATAGTAATTAGTATACATACTGCCCGTTCCGGTGTCAAAAGGCAACTGCACATTGTTCTTTGATTCTGGTTATTCTTACAATTTTAAGTTAAGTGAATTTTGAAGAACCATTTCCTCTGCTACGTCATTTTATCAATGCTATACTAAGTTCAATAGCCCTTTATAGTGAAATGCTTGAGCATGAAAAAATTACAAATAATATTCCCCAAAGGATTTAAATGAATTCAACACGTTTTCAGTTCCATATGAAGACAAAAAACTACTTAGAATATTACACTTGCCTAGCACAAGAACACATTGCTTAAACAAATGAATCAGCTGTGTAAGCATTAACAGAAAAGAAGTGAAGAAATTTTACTTCACCTTGGAAGTAAGACAGTATTTGGTCTTTTCATTTCCAGGAAAACTATCAGAAACCAGGAACTTCCCTTTTCCAAGGATTCTAACCCCTTCCTCAGCACAGTATGAAACCAAGTCCCCAGACCTCACAACCTTAACCAAAACAAAATCACACCCAAAATCAATATATACCAGTACATGGCATGCATATGTATACACAACGTTTCAATTACACTTTACTCCTCGAACATTTCTGAAACTCGCACATTGTACCCTCAGGTTCAGGTTGAGAGATTTGGTCCTTAAGCTGTATGCACATTATACTAACTGCTTCAAATGGATCCAGTTGACATGAATGGTGGCAATTTGAAGAAATTGGTGCATGTGCGAAACATTAGAAGTTTAAGAATCAATTTTGCAAAATTAGAAATTTAGGGTATAATGTGCTAAATCAAGCAAACTTTAATACTACAACATAGTGCAATTTAGCCTCTAGATAAGTGTGAAAATAATTGGATAGATGGATCTATGATGTTCTAATTGCACTAAACCGGTCCTAAAAGTTCATTTAAATAAGTTTGTTTAAATTCGCTTTTATTTTAAAAATATGTGAGACAATGGACTTGATTACTTAATTACTCAAGAAATTGTGTAATTGTAAGTAAAAACCCTTAATATAACTTAAATGGTAAGCCGAAGAACTTACTTTTGATAAATAAACTAGGCCATTAATTCGTGCTAAGCACGGACTTTAATTTTTATAGTTTAAATTTAGATTGTATACATCTAGGTGAAATATTGAGGTAGCATATCTCTATTTTTCGTGTAGGCTAAAATGAATTTTCATAATATCACATTTAAATGAGTTGTAATGAACATTTTGCAAGTCAACCAATTGTTATGCCTATTTCATATTAATGTCGTCAAAAAAATTTTCTTGTTTGTTTTCAATAATTATTTTCCATAATTTATTTTTCAAATAATTCAAAATAATAAAAACTTTTTCGTTTTGTAAATAATCTAATTAGTTTCCCAAAACTCATTTGCTACATTCTATTTGTGGATGAGAGAGAAAGATGAAGTTGATGGAAAAAAGGGCCCATAAAAGTATATGAGGAGGTAAAAAGGAAAAAACCACTTGCTGAGAGGCCAAGGATGACCTGGCTTAAAGAAATGGAATATGCCTCTCTTCAAGTCGTGTAAAGAGTTCCATTTATAATAATACTAATATAAAATGATAATGTTTTCAATTATAACATCACAATTTCACATATATTCTTAATATATACAAAATTTACATATTGATCTATTTTTATTTATCGCAGA
>JAUMHB010074737.1:0-12786 GCA_032359685.1 Pittosporum tobira | reverse complement strand
CTAATCCATCCAATTCATTCCTCGTATTTATCCTGGGGTATTATTAACCCTAAAATACTTCATCGGATTCTTGTTCGTATGAAAATGACAAATGCAATTCGCATATAAAAGCATACAATCTTGAGCAAAATAATAATTGTAAAAGAAAAGCAAACACGGTGGACCAAAGTCACGGTCGTGGCCCGTACCACGGCCTGCCCGTGGCTGCTTCCACAGCCTGTGCCACGGTCTGCTCATGGCTGGTCCCACGGTCGTGGCTGCTCCTGCCAAAAAAAGACTGCGTCTTCTCTAACGGTCCGGCGGTAGGCAGCTCGCCGGCGACAGCCCGTTGGCCAAACGCACACACACACGCACTAAAATGAACGGGGAGGAACAGTTTCATGAGCAAAATGATAGCTCCGAATCCATATTTCACTACCCCGTCGGTTAAAATGCTGCATCTAAGCCTTTGACTCTCATCTTCTCCGGCAACGGTAGTATGCCATGGTCGCCGGTGAAAGAATCCGACCATCATCGATCTAGCTCAGAAACAACCCTAAAAGTCAAATAAAAATCATAGAAAATTTCATTACGATCTCAGGAACACGAAGGAAACGTCCATCGATCGGAACAACAACAAATTGATGGCCAAAAATCCGGCCTTTGAACCCGTTGTTCATCAACTTAAACAGAGGCCAAAACCAAACCAAAATATTTGTTTTAAAACCTCAATACAACTAAAATTCAATGCTTAACAAAAACCCTAACTCAAATTCAACATCGGGTGCCGGATTAACATGGATTGAACAATTTTTCATGAAGAACCCTAGGTTCTGAAATTTGTTCAAGCCGAGGCTACCCTCAACCGATTCGGTCAATTCAAAGCTCTAACATATGCTAGGGGATGCCAGGAAGCTAACACAATGAAAAAATTAAACAACGACACACAAAATTGGGCTTTGATCTTTACCGAACCCAAGAACAAGGAAAAAGTGAAAAGTTAACTTTTTAGGTCTGCGGGTGTTGTTGACAATTGGGATGGATGGGGATGAGTTATATGGACCATTTACAACGTAAACCTAATGGAGATCGATGTAGGACAGTGACCTAGGGCGGATTTGGGTATGCTGTAGAGTTGGCAGGAAGGTGGGGGTTAAAATGCAAAAGCTGAAAAAGGAAAGGGGGAAAAAATAAAAGAAAAGAAGAAACAGGGGAAAGTTAGGGGTTCCTTGGGGATTGTGCACGTGGGTCCCACCAGGTCAACTGGTAAGAAATTCAAATTTCGAATTCGTCGTCTTGCCTCGATTCGCGAGCCAAAAAATAAAATAATTAAATAATACACTGAAAAGTCAAAATCTGAAAAATGCAATATTATACTCTATCCCTACGTTTTGGCACGCTGCGATAGCAACGGCACTGTCCGTTTTTTCATATGACGCTCCGGTTAAAAAAATCAACTATGGGCCCGGTTAGGTCAAAAAGTCAACGACGCTCGGGGTCACTGTTTTTTCGCGCTGATTCCAGATCTTCGGTCGGTTTATGATTCTAAGCATTTTATAACTCCCGGGTAAAAATGACCAACATACCCTTAGGCAAAAAAAAAATGCCAAAATGACCAAAATGCCCTTGGGCATTAAATTACTATTTTAATTTGATCCCTCGAACGTAGCAGCGCAGAAAATAATTCCACTAGAAAATAATAATAGGAAGGTTTTTATTTATTAAATCATTCAAAAATTTTGGGTTCTCACATAATGAGTATGCACTTTACCTCTATATGAGTTCAAATAAAATGATTCACCTGATCCTAACACATAGTCCGGATTAACCTTAAAATAACTAGCGTATGTGCACATCGCATAAACGGAAATTACATCCGTAGCATACTGAAATTCACCAGTAGTAACCTTCGCTTGGCAAAGTCAAACTCCTTCACCTTGAGATTTTTTTATATGACCTAAGTGGACATATTGTGCATGATAGAGATGCACAACACTCGAGCATAAACATAATCTTATATGCACAAGGAACAAGTTTATGCATTCATGAAAATAAACATTACATACAATGGAAACAAAGGAATTACACGTACAAGTGGGGAGAGTAAGAATACTTGCCTTAATAAGTTCCGTCACACTCTTAACTGATTTTAAGTTCTCTCTTGGTTAATACTTGCTGCCCTAAAGCCATGAACAACCTTACATTAGAACTTTAATATTTTCTAGGGCCATTGATCTCATTTGATGTATATACTCTCCTAATGTCTTAGTTTAGGTCCAAGGAGTCCATTAAATTCATATACATTCAACTTATGCTACGAAATCCTCTCAGAACTTTGGTCATATTAACCATATTCTTCATTTTTCAAGCTTGAAATAGGCTAAAAAATCACTTAATTCTGAGTTATAATGAAAAATATATTGTTCCTCAAAGTTTGCTAATATTCAATACTTCTGGAAATTCTCAAAATTTGCAGTAGTTTACTTTAAAAAATTTATAAAAGTAATAACTGACCTTAATTTTTGAAAATATTTGGTTAAATTAAATTATACTGGTTCGGGGATATGCTGAAAAAGTTTTATGATTTATAAGCAATTAGGTTATTTTGTAAGGCTTTTCAAACACAGATGAATTATAGTTTTCTGCTTCCCGCACTACCTGGACTCAAATAGGAACAACTTATTCCGTATAAATCTAATGTCACCATATTTTACATTTCTTTGTATTTATAATTTGTAATTACTAAATTTTTAATTTCAATGAAAACGTTATAGCTTCCCAAAGTCAGAACAGAGCTTTGACTTCTCTATTTCCGCTTTAGTTACAGCAGTCCTATTCCGGTATTTTATTAAAATACCAAATAAACTCCAAAATTCACTAAATACCGGAATAGGACTTGTTAAAGTACTTTCATAAACTCCAAAATTCACTAAATATTCCAGTACTTTAACAAGTTCATAAAAAGTTTGGAGTCCATTGGCCTTTTTCGTATTTTTTTACAAAATTCGAAATGGGCAGTAACCAAATTTCTAGATTTGTAACTTTTACAAAAACTTGTTTAACTTGCATTCATGCTTTCCCAAACCTTTATATGCATTTCTAAATATAACCATAACATAAGTTTCCAACCATCTTAAACCCTTGTAAAATTAACTTTCCAACCACAAAATTATCATGAACCCAAATCACATATTCAAACCATCCTTGGACTCCTTGTGCCTAAACAACCTTCTATCATGGCCAATGTTATAATACTCAATAGACTAACACTAATTATGAATTCTAACTTAATATACATGCCATATGATATTCATACAATGATCATTCCCTTCCCCATGGCAAACCTCACAACAAGCTATAACCTCAATTGAGGTTCCCATCCTCCTTTACATAATTAACCATTATAGCAACTACTACTTAAAAAATCATGCTATTTTATAATCTTACTAAACATTGATAATATGTAAACTAAGTTTGGTTTAAGGATTTACCGTTGAAGTTCTTCAAAATCAACCAAGCTAACTTGATCTCTCAAGGCTCAATCCACCTTTTCTTCTTGTAATCCAGCCTTCTTATGAGTTGATTTACTGTTCTAAAAGATAAAGTTGAGGTGTAAATTGTTTGATCTTTCAAGAATTTTGTTGATGGTCTAGGGCTTTGATTTTGAAATTCAAGGATTCTAAGTTGTTTTTAAATGATTTCTTTTGGCTGAGGTTGGTTTCTAAGATCACTAAAACTCTTTGTGATCATCTATTGGCATACTTGAAGCAAGAAAGTACAATTTGGTATTGCTAAGGGTTAAACCCAAAAGCAACAAGGAGGGATTAAATGGCTTGCTCTTGACTTTCTTTTCTAGGAAGTGATTAAGTGTGAAATAAGAAAGAAAAGGGATGTTGCACTTAAGCTCTAATATGTGACTTTCAAGGTGGCCAAGTGGTCAATTACTTGGCTACAAATTGAGCTCTTGGTTGGTACAAAGTTTGGTAAATAAGGATGTTAAGTGGTCCATTGGTTTACTTGACATGTAGATGTGCAAGTGTGTGTCTTATAAGTATGCCACAAGGCCTCCTTTGTGTCCCTCCCAAGTCTTGACACCTTGTATGATTATGTCACTCCTATGATGTCACTAGGGTGATGTCATGGCTTACATCACTTGGATGACATCACATGATCACCTCACCTTGGTGACATCACCTTGCTTATGTCATCATGTTTTCATCATCCTCCTTGTCACATTCTTTTTGTCTTTTTCTTCCTTTTTCTTTACAAAATTTTCTAAGGGGAAGTAATCTTCACCTTACGGTCGACCCTTGGTTTCTTCTTAGGGTATTTTATGTGCTCAACTTCCGTAATTCATTTTCTTGTAATTACAAATTAAGGAAAATTGCAAAATAAATTACTGCATATGTACGCATACTAATTCAATTCTAGAGATTCAAATAAAAGATAAATACACAAAATAATATAAATTAAAAATTGCTCATGCTATTACACTTTACAAATTCTTGGGTTTCACATCCTTCCCCCTTAAAAGAATTTCGTCCCCGAAATTCACTAGTCAAAGAGGTGGGAGTACTTCCATTTCATTTCACTTTCTAGCTCCCATGTAGCTTCTTCTCTATCATTGTTGCGCTATATAACTTTCACATACGAAATCTCTTTGTTGCGCAACACCTTCACTTGACGATCTACACTCTGTGTGGGTTCTTCATATGTTAAATCTTCTTCAACTTCTATTGGCTCGTAGTCAATAACTCATTTAAAATCAAGATTAAACAACCGATGTGACGACACATGAAATACGCTGTGTATATGCCCTAACAATGGAAGTAATGCAAGTTCGTATGCGATTGGACCAATTTTTCGTAGAATTTGAAAAGGTCCAATAAATCGAGGACTTAATTTTTCTTTCTTCCCGAACTGCATTACACCTTTCCAAGGCGATACCTTAAGTAACACATACTAATATTCTATCTTTTCAGTGACTATCTGCGTTCTCAACATCTTGCACTAATTCAGGCCCTACCAACTTTTGCTCACCTACTTCATTCAATAAAGGGGAGTTCGACACTTCTTTCCATATAGAGCTTCGAATGGTGTCATACTAATACCAGTGTGGTAACTATTATTGTAAGTGAATTCGATGTGCAGTAAATAATCATCCCAATTTATTTTAAAGTCTATGGCGCAAGCTCGTAACATATCTTATAAAGTTTGAATAGTTCGCTCACTTTGACAATCAGTTTGGGGATGATATGTCGTGCTCATATCCAGTCGTGTCCCTAGGTATTCTTGGAAGCAACTCCAGAATCTAAAAGTAAACCTAGTATCATGGTATGAGATAATGGATATAGGCACTCCATGTTTACTTACAATTTCCATTATATACAATTTGAGTAGTTGCTCCATTTGATATGTTTCCTTAATTGGAAGAAAATAGGCCGATTTGGTCAATCGATTTATTATCACCCAAATGGCATTATATCCTTTTGCCATTGTTGGTAGCCCTACTACGAAATCCATGGTAATATTTTTCCATTTCCATTGTAGAATCTCTAGGGGTTATAGCAAGCCACTAAGCCTCTGATGCTCTGTTTTTACTCGCTGGCAGGTTAAACACCTTCTCACCCATTCTGCCACATACAACTTCATACCAGGCCACCAATAATTTTTCCAGATATCTCAATACATTTTTGTTTCCCCGGGATGTATGGAAACTTCGAGTTATGGGCTTTGACTCAATGAATATGCAAGTGTACACAGTCAAATTATAGTATATATGTATCGATCCCACGAGGATTGAATTCCAATTATTTACCAACGAAAAAATTCTTTTTCTTATCTAACAAAGTAATAAGAACTTGGTTTTTTTATATTAATTAAACTATTTCACTAATTAATAAGAAATTTAGGTTTTGACAATGATAGAAAAGAGTACTAAGATTTCAACTTCCTCTACCCATTCATAATTATAGTAAATTAATTTATCATGCAAGTTATGGAATTTACCTATTGTGACAGTAGAATTTTCCAATTTTAGATTGCTGCTGTATTTCTAGTTATAGCATCCCTAATTCAATTATCAGTTTCACAGTCTCCATGTGAAATTTAAATATATTGAAAAGCATTAGGTTCTTTGGAAATTCCCGGATTCATTAACCTAAAGTGTAATTACTACCGAAATCACATAAACCACCTTGAACTATTTGTAACAAAGTTTAATCTATGATTATGTCCCAATTTGCACTCACTAGTCTTCACCTCTCAGTCCTTGAACTATGTGAAAATTAATCATTTAAACATTGATCAAGTATTTAGAAGTATTAAAACCATGATACACAATTCACAACAGTATAAATTCACAATAACGAATGATAAAAACAAAAACTTTAACTACTCGTAGGTAGGTTTAGTCTAATATTAGTGCAGAAGAATTTAGAACATAATTAAATTGAAGAACGAGAGATAAAAGTTGAAGAAAAACAAACTCATAAGTCACCCGGATAATAAAGTCTCCGCCTTTCGTTGGAAAACCTCCCATCGGGAATTGTCTTTACAAAACTGCGGTAAGCAATGAAACCCTAATGAAAACTAAAATTGAACAATAGATAAAAATTACATATGGGTGTCTTTCTATTTATATGCTTGGTTTTTGCATTACGGTTCAACATAAAAGTATCAATTAAAAAATTCGGTTCACATCCTTCAAGCCTGAAAATAGTCAAAAATCACGAAACCTGCACTAGCAGGCCTCACGGCGGTGAGCAGGCTCATGTGCAAACTGTGAGGCTTGCTGGAAAATAGCACTTTGCTCCGTTAATTATAGTTATGTCACTACTTCAACCCGAATTTGTTCCTTACACATTTTTAGCTTAAAATAGCTTCCAAATAGATCTAAAAACCTAGAAAATGAAATCCAAATGAGGAGTAGTAATATGAGCCAAAACTAGAACAAATATTTCAATTTTGCATGGATTAACCGAGCAATTTCCAGAAAATCAAGAGAAATTTTCATCAAAATATAAGTACTAAAATCATCTTATTAGTCTTCTTGTAAAATTTCGTGTTTCAATTCTTTATCTTGTGGAATCCAAACACGATTTTCAAACCTTAGTATCCCTAAGGTGTCCAGATCACATTTACCCTCTACTTTTTCCAATAACCTCCTTTTAACAATTTTAAATTTTCCTTGTATTTTCTTGATTTTGTCCAGTAAAGTAGGTTTCACCTTGATGGCATTGAGCATCTTAGCCTGGTTTCACCTTATGGCATTGAGCATCTTAGCCTTCTCTTTCGGAAATACTACCTCAATATATAAATGCTCAAAATCTTTTCACAATTATTCATGTGTCAATAGCATATTGAGTCTTTCTTTTCAACTCAAACCATCGGCAACCACATTAGCTTTTCCTGGGTGGTAGTCAATCGTGCAATTGTAGTCCTTAATCAATTACAACCATCTTTTTTGGCACATATTCAATTTTTTTAAGTAAAGATATACTTCGAACTTTTGTGGTTGGTATAAATTTCACATTGTTCCCCGTACAGATAATATCCATATTTTTAATGCAAACACCACTGCAGCTAGTTCCAGATCATGTGCGAGATATTTCTTCTCATAATCTTTCAATTGTCGGGAGGCATATGCAATTATCTTTCTGTGTTACATCAATACACAACCCAAACCTTTCAGTGAAGTATCACTATATACCACAAACCCACTAGTACTATCAGGTAATGTTAGCACTGGGGCTGTTATTAATCTCTTTTTTAGCTCTCGAAAACTTGCTTCACATTCCAGAGTCCATTTAAATTTAACTGTCTTTCGAGTCAGGTTAGTTAAAGGTGTGGCTATTTTGAAAAAATCTTGAATAAATATAAATCTCTTATAATAACCTACTAATTCCAAGAAACTTCTTACTTCCGTAGGTGTCTTTGGTTGTGGCCATTCCATCACATCTTCTACTTTGGTTAGATCAACTAAGATACCATCTTTATCTACTACGTGCCTAAGAAATTGTACACGGTTCAACCAAAATTCACATTTCAAAAATTTAGCATACAATTTCTTCATTCTCAATGTTTCCAACATTATTTTGAGATGTTCTGCAGGTTTCTCCTTTGTCTTAGAGTAGACCAATATATCGTCTATGAACACTATAACAAATTTATATAAATACAATTTGAATGTCCGATTCATCAAATTCATAAATGTCATAGGAGCATTTGTCAAACCGAATGGCATTACTAGAAACTCATTGTGTCCATAAGGTGTTCTAAGGGTAGTTTTTGAGATATCCTCACTCTTTATTCTTAATTGGTGATATCCGAATCTTAAATCAATTTTAGAAAAGTAGGTCGTGCCTCTCAACTGATCAAACAAGTCGTCAATTCTTGGTATATGATACTTGTTCTTAATAGTTACTTTATTTAATTCTCGATAATCAATGAATAATTGTATCATCCCATCTTTCTTTTTTACGAATAAAACGGGTGCTCCCTGTGGTGAGATGCTTGGTCAAATAAATCCTTTATCGAACAACTCTTGTAATTGAGTCATTAATTCTTTTATCTCAACCGGGACCATCATATACGGGGCTTTTGAAATTGGTGCGGTGCCTGAGATAAGGTTAATAGAAAACTCAACTTCTCGATCAGGAGGTAGTCCCGGTAAATCTTTCGGAAACATATCTTTATACTCACATACAACTGAGAAATTCTCTATACTAGTTTCCTTAACGCGAGTATCCTCTACGTGAACTAGAAAGGTCGTGCAACCTTTTCATAACATTCTCTTAGCTTGGATCATTGTAAGAAAATTTGTAGACTTAAAACCCTTAGTTCCTGTAAATAGAATTCGATCTCTCAAGGGTGTTTTCACAACTAAATATTTCCTATGACAATCAATGTTAGCCTCATATATAGTTAACTAATCTATCCCCAAAATAATATCGAATTCTTTCAGTGGAAATGGTATCAAATTCGTAGGAAATTTATATCCGTAAATTTCTATCAAACAATTCCTATATATGTCATGCATGGGGAGTACTTCCTAATTAGCTACTTCCACATTTGAAGATTCATCTAAAGGTTCAAGATGTATATTTAACTCACACATAAATTTATCAAATACGAAAGATCGTGTAATAGTAGAATCAAATAATACACATGTAGGGGAAGAGTTTATGGACAGTGTTCTTGTCACCACGTCATCAGCCTCTCTAGCTTCTTTCATTATCATGTTAAAGGTACAAGTAGTTGATCGAAGTGGCATAGTGTTAGCTCTGGTCAACTTGGGTGTTGTTTTCGATCGACTACTCTCTACTGGTCGGGGAGAACTCTTTCTGGGGGCAATTTGGGGCAATATATCCCATTTCTCTACATGAAAAACAAACTCGCACCTGTGGGTTTGGGCAATTACTGGATATATGCCCAGGTTGGTTACAACAGTAACACACATTCTTCCCCCTTAGACACGGTCTTCCCCCACACTTTTCCCACAAATTTGACATTCCTCATCCTTTCTTCTTTGACTAGAACTCTCAGTACCTTCCTCACTAGGTCTTTTCTTACCAATCTTCCCTTCACTTTCTCTCTTTTTCCTAAAATTCCCTCGTCTCTAGTTTTTGTTTTAGTTAGACAATCTTCCTTCACTCTCCTCAGCTATCCCCGCTTTCTCAACCAATCGATCAAAGTTATCAATTTCCAATACAACAACCTTATTATAAAGCCATGACTTCAATCCTTGTTCAAACCTTTTTGCTCTTCTCCTTTCGGTATCCACCAAATGTGGTGCAAACCTTGCCAACTAATTAAACCTTGCCTCATATTGCTTAACTGTCATATCACCCTATTGCAAATCCAAAAAATTATTTTCCATTCTGTCCGCCATACTAATCAAAATATATTTCTTGAAAAATAGCTCTTTAAACCTTTTCTAAGAGATTTCTTGTTCTAACCTATTTCCTACAGCCCTCTAAATCCTTCTCGCTTCTTTACTAGATTCGACTGCATTTGTTTCTTCATCTCCATGAACTTTTTGTTTTTCTTTAGCCTCCGCTACTTCCCACCAATAGTTAGCTTCCCTCCTTAATAAATAAGTAGCAAATTCAATCTTTTGATTATCGACCCTCGACAATATAGGGGGTTGAAAGTTTTTGAAGTCTTTAATCGTTGCTACACGTACGGGTGGTGGTGCTGGTGCAGGGTTTTCTTGAGCGGGTGGAGGGACATTTAAGAGTGCATCTCAAAGTAGGCTCACAAATTGTTGCATAGGGTTTATGTCAAGTTGCTTGGGTTCATGTTGACGTTGATGTGGCGCTCTTCGTGGTGGCATATTTCTGAATACAATACAATATTCAATATTTCATAATATAAATTAAGCATCAATATACATAACTCAAACTTTATATTACAGTTAAAATTGTACCATTCCGATACTACAACTATTATACACAACCTTACTTACTAGATCTATTTTAATACACTAGTACACACACACACACACACACACACACACACACACACACACACACACACACATATATCGCTTTAACGCAGTACTCAAAAATCATGTTTATAACATCATAATCTACTGGGGGCCCTTCCTGGCCCATTCCAGAGCGTCTTGCTCATATCCCCAACAGTGCTCTAAATTGCAATCAAGAAGGTCTTTAACCTCCTCAAGACCAATGACTAGTCATCAATAGTACGACAATAGTTAGTCGTCGTACGTTGGAAAGCATGCTCCCAATGATGAGTCGTATCCATGTAGTCCTCTGTCTTACATCTCTAACGTGCCTCCCTATCCTCTTTTTCTTGTAACTAAGCTTCTAAGCTTGCCACTCTCCTCTTCAATATCTCTATCTTTGGGGGTACCGAAGGTCTCGCTGCCATAAACCTAGTCTGAACAGTCGGCATAACCGGAGCTGGCTGAGCCTGCACATTCGGTGCCTGCTGAACACTCTCCTGAGCATCCTCACCATGACCATCACTAGCCCCATCAACACCATCATCTTCACCCTTATCTTCCGCCCCCTGAACTTGTGGAACAACAACATCCTCCTTATCATTCGATGTAGGTACATAGTGACCCACCGGTAACTGGGGCATGAGATCCTCATCTTTGCCCACAATCCAACTGTATCCAACCCTTGGCATCTAACAAAGAAAAATATTAGTACAAATTTTATATTTATATGATTTATCTACATACTTAATTATAAAGTAAAATCAACCTCAAGCTCTTCCCCTTTTTCTCCTACTATATTCTCTTCATTATCCATTACTTCATATTCATCTTCTTCCCATTCTTTAGGGATATCCTCAAATATATTAAATTCTGGTATTTCAGGTTGAGGTAATGGACTTATAGCTACACGTTCTGGGTTGCAACACATCTACAATATTTTAAAGTATTTATTAGTATATTTTAATCTAATTATCATGCTTACTATAATATTTCCTCTAAATTATACTTAACATTTTCTTATTCATTTTCTAAACTGGGGATTTGAATTAATCCATAACTATGATACCAACTATAACACTCCTATCCTCCGCTATAAGCACTAACTAAGGGATATTAATTCATTCATCACACCCTTCCCTTGGCTGTATTTTATCTTTAACTATTTGATTTAATACAACTTATGTGAGATATTACCAAGTTACCACGTCCTATAATATTACATACACACATTAGCGCAAGTATTATATTAAGTTATTACAACATGACATTGCAGAACTTAAATATAAATACATTCAAAACAAAATGAAGACCCGTCCATGAGGTTAGACAAATTCCCAGTTTACTACCTTTCGTCCATTGTAGTTTAGTCTCATTAACTCTGCTTGTTCTTCCTTGCCTTCTCATTAGCTATAAACATTAATCACAATATAAAGAGTGAACGATATAGGCTCAACAAGTATTCTACTCTTAACATAAACAGATTAATTAATAAATAAACATAAACATAAACATAACATACATAAACACAATTATACGAAATGAACTCATGAGCTTTAGGTGAGTTCTACATCGTTAGCAAGACCTGCGAGCACAATGTAAATCAAACAAACAAATGGCAAGGGTAATGAGTATGCACTTACCTTTGTATGAGTTCACTCGTCTTAAACGACTGTAAATAATAACATAACTTAACTGATCTTAACACATAGTCGGATCAAGCTTAGCATAACTAGCGTATGTGCACATCGTATAAATAGAAATTACATCCCGGAATTCGCCGGTAGTAACCTTCACTTGGCATAATCGAACTCCTTCACCTTGAGGTTTTTCTATGTGACCCAAGTCGACATATCGTGCACATCACTCAAGCATAAACATAATCTTATATGCACAAGGAACAAACTTATGCATTCATGACAATAAACATTACGTGCAACGGAAACAAAGGAATTACACGTACAAGGGGGGCGAGTAAGAATACTTGCATTAATACGTTCCGTTACACTCTTAACCGGTCTTAAGTTCTCCCTTGGTTAATACTTTCTTCCCTAAATCCTTGAACAACCTTACATTAGAACTTTAATATTTTCTTGGGCCATTGATCTCATTTGATGTCTTTACTCTCCTAATGTCTTAGTTTAGGTCCAAGGAGTCCATTAAATTCATATTCATTCAATTTATCCTAAGAAATCCTCTCAGAACTTTGGTCATCTTGACCAGATTCTTCATTTCACAATCTTGAAATCGGCTCAAGAATCAAAAAAATTGGATCTATGTCCAACGGATCACACCTACTAAGAAAAAGTATTTTGTTTTGGTTCGACCCGTAATCACAT
>JAUMHB010074726.1:0-12792 GCA_032359685.1 Pittosporum tobira | reverse complement strand
AGATGGGGAAAGCAGAACTCGAGTGACAGGGAGAGAGAGAAAGGAGACTGTGAAATGATGGAAAGAGAGAGAAATACGTATTAACAAATACTCCGTATAAGGGTAAAATGGTATTTACAGTTTCAAAAATCCTGACAACTGCATTCTTTGTTGGACAAAAAAAAGAATGCCTGGTCTCTTCCATTTGTGGACAGAGGGAGTATATGTTTCTCCCACTGGTTGGCGAAGGACAAAGGTTACATCGAGTTCATCCGGGTTAGCTGCATCTGCTTTATTAGTTTTGATTTGGGAAGTGCAGCCAAAATCTGCTGGAATACCAATGAGTGTATTTGTATTTGAAGCTGTCTTATATAAGAAGTAGTAATAGTAGTGGTAGTACAAATTCAATCGATACATCCGCTATGGCACCGGTTTAACAATTCGTATGGGGGGATTTTCCGGGTTCAACTCTGTGCAGCAAAATATTTGAATGGTACTTATTAGAGTTGATGCGTTTGTCGAAACACATTCATTTACGCATCCGTTCTAGTGACACAAGTCTTGATGTTTATTCCGTGGGCATTTTAAATTAAGAACATATATGTGCACATTCATTATACACTAATTATACATAAAATAATACAAAATATATTATTTGAAAATTTAAATATTCAATTTAATTATATTACCCATTACACAATATTTCATTAAATTAATATACATAATAGATATTATGTATATGCAGTTATACTCGTACACAATTTGGTTGTTTAGCAGTTGTCGGAAGTTAGGCTAATCATTTTGGTCTGACGTGGATAAAGACTTGTAATTACTATATTACCCATAGTTCATTTTATCTTTCTTCTTATTTATTTATAAAAATTGAACAAGGGAGAAGGACACGGTCGGTCCATTCTCCTTTGTCAAATTTATTTATTTTTTGTTTTTTTATGTTTTTTTTTTCGGTTTTATGTTTTTGTCTCTTTAAGTTTTTTTTTTCTTTTTGTTTCGTTCGATAAAATAAATTTACTTAAATTTAAGATTTTACAAATTTATTATATTAAATTATTTATATACATTTATAATTTTAGAACGAAAAGAGTAGTACTTGTGTTATTCTTTTTTTTCCAATTTTTTTTTTTTATTTTACAACATATGTCCTGTATTTTACAATTCATAGATTTTACTAAAAAAATATTTTCAACCCATAAAATGAGTCCTATATTTTTTAAATTTTACGCATTATGACTATAATGAACATGTATTATCTTCTATTAGAAATAAACATAAAGCCAACAAATATACTTAATATTTAAATTTTTTTGAAATCATGTACTTTTTACGAAACAAAAACAATAAATTAATTATGTACATTAATAAAATTATAATTATAATTTAGAAATGAATATTTAGAACATTATGTTACTATATACACCTCTCTTCTCTCTCTCTCTCCTCCTCCCCCCACCAAACACCACCACAATTTAGGGGGAAAATATATTTATTTTAAATTTTTTTCAAGTCAATTTACAAATTTAAGTTATCATATTAAATTTAAAAGAAAAAAAATATGTAAATTGAAAAGTATTGTTTTTTATTTTATTTTGCAAGATAAGCTTAAACGAGTTTTTAGTAATAACTTAAAGATTACATAAAATATGAGTCATACTCCTTTTTGATCGAATTCAAATTCTTTGTCTCATTCTCTACTCCATCGTTTGTCTCATTTCAAACTAGTTGTCAATTGTGCACTACTAAAAAAATTTATTACTAATTAAAAACTTTTTATTATTAAATAATAAAATTTAAATAATTGTTAAATTAAAACGGGACCTATAATGTATTAGAGAGTGTGATAAAAGACTTGAATGAGTTTCTAATAATAATTTAAAGATTACATAAAATATTATTCATAAATTATTGATTTGGATAGATTTCTATAAGCTCTTGGACCACCTCTTGGTATTTTACTCAATGCGGCTGTGGAAGGGTCCATTGTGACTTGTGAAGCAAATTGAAATAATATGGCAAGATATGTAAGATAATTAATTAATTTTACTGTAAGTTGTGGAAAGAGAGTCTAATTTATTAAAGTTATTTATACATAAATCCAGTGCATTTTGGTCGTTCAAAAAAAAAAAAAGAAAAAAAAAAGAAGCAGTTCATCTTCGTCGTCTCTGCAAATTTCAAACAAAGGTTAGGATCAAATTAGAATAAGGGCCAAGATCAAGTCCCAAACATGCCGACACTAAGGGCTCGTTTGGTAGAAACTTAAGCAGTTGAAATCAAACGCTGCTGAAATTGAATTTGCAGCTGAAGCAGAGTTTGAAAAGTTAAAATCTTGTGTTTGGTTGTTATCAGATTATACAACTTAAATTAAATTGTTGTTTGATAACAATTGTAACAATTATAACTAAAATGATAAAATTATATAAAAATGTTTGTTCTTATCGTTCACATTATTATCTAGTTTTAAAAAAATAAATTAAGTAAATTTTATGTGATAGAGGATACAATATTTCTCTCTTCATAAATAATATTTTTTTTTTAATTTATATACATTAAATAATTTAATTTATTCTTTTTAGAACAATAGTTATAATTAAATAATTTGCATAAATCACATTAATATAAGTTAAGCATTAAAATTTGTATAAATAATAATTATTTTATTTTCAGGATTTTTTAAATTTATGAACTTATAAAGAAAAATTAGTTTTGAAAAAAAAAAATGGTAGCAGTGGTAAAATAGTTGAAGTTGGCTCAACTGGGTTAACGGAAGTAGAAGGTGGGACCAACTGAATTTCACGACACCACTGATGGCACCAAACAAGACCAAAAGCCCAAGCTTGATACTCAAATCCTCCAAACTTGGCTAACTCAGGTGTACCTAACGTGCACTAATAAAGACTACTGACCGCGTACTCTCCCCCTTCCCAGGTTTTTCATTCAATCCTAGCCCTCCAACCAAGTTAATCTTAGCCCGTTGATGCTTATTCTTGTATTTTTCTTATGCTTGCTTGTGATAAACGGGCATTTACTTTCATTTTATTTTTAAGAGGCTAGAGGTTTCAAATTTGAGCTTTTAAAATTTAAGATATCTTTTGTAGTCCCAAATTCAAGACTCTTAATATAATTCTTTACCCAACAAATTACAAGTTTCATAATTTTATTGATTATGATAAATTGAACTAATATTAATTTTAAATAATATTTTAAATTAACTTTTAAAGTTAAGAAAACACTTTAGAGAATGAAATTGATCCCTTTTCACCTACAAATATACAATGAATAAGGATACAAATCACCAAGGGGAACCTAAAAAAAAAAAGGTCAAACTTTGATTCGAACAAAAAACGGATGTCTATGAAATTGTGCATGCCATCCGTTACACTTTTTTTTTTTTGGTTTAAAGGCATCATGCCATCAGTCACACATTTATGAAATTATGTCAATTTTGATTTGAAAATATTTTATATTAATTTTAAAAATGTAAAAAGTGTATTTATATTTTGAAAATAAAATGACATTTTGTATTGAACATCATAACAAGTAATTATTTCCGGCACATATAACCACTAACAAGAAAAGAAAAAAAAGAAAAAGAATAAAAGCACACACCCTAAACTTCCAAAACAAAAGTTAGCAGCAACCAGATTAAAAAACAAGGTAAAAAAACTGGCTTTCAGGTTAAAAGATTTAACTGACAAATTAAAGTGACTTTCCCTCGGTAATAATCACTAATATAACCCAAAAAAATAATATTCCGACCAGCAGCACAGATCAATAATATAAGAAAAAACAAAATCCCATACCTCCATAATTTGTCCGACAATTACAACACCAGCCAATTGTCACACAAAATTTAGCCGTGTTGAATTACCTCTTGTATGCACTTATATGTAAATAACTAAATACACGAGTACGATGATTATAGTTGGTCCACAATTCTCAGATCCTCATGCAGGTTCCCCAGAAACAACACTCTTGGTGCAACCCAATTTGCGCTTTTTAGCAGCCAGCCGAGACCTCAACTGCATCACATATAATTGATGATCAGTGCCCAAATTTACCATTGTTCGATTGTTATACCCCAAACCCACTTCAGAGCATGTGGGGTAACTTGAACAAATATAAGACTTCAACTGTACTAATAAGAGTAGCAATAATTTGTCATGATTTTTGTTGGGCTTGTGGGCCAATATGACCCAACTGGTGTTATTGGAAAATGAATTTAGTCGGCCAAATTGTTAGAAACACTGTTCTAAAAATCTTCACCTAGCTCTGAATTCTAAAAAGTCTTCTAATGAGATAATGCCTAGGTGAATTGAGCGCCTAAGACCGATTAATCCTCACCAATGTTCAATTAGTATCTGATTAGGACTATCTAGGCACTAGGCCCTCCCATTACCACCTAGATTCGTCTACAGATTTTTAGAACACTAGTTAGAGATGGTCAGGGTTGAATATATATGTTTTGAATAAATGATGAAATAGAAAGGAGGCTCGAGTCCCATTTAACTGATTGTGCCATGCTGAAACTAGCTAACTGTAGCAGAGATTGTAAGAAAGCTTGCATATGGGGAAACTCCAATGTCAAAATCAAACCTCTAAAGAAATTTACCATTCATCTCATTTTGTAGATTAAAAATACTCCCTCCATTTCAAAATATGACTTTTAACAGTTATAGATTTAAATTTACATGAATTTATTTGATTATAGCTAATACGATTGTGAAAACTTTGAACTATTTGCAAAATACTATTAGTTGCAAAAAACATTTTTTTTTCGAAACTCAAATGGATTCATGTTAATTTGAATTTGAAAATATTCAAAATTGACATCCAAAAGTCAATAATGCTCATATATTTTGGGACGGATGTAGTTTTTGTAGAATATTTGGAATGAAAATGCTACAACTTACCATCTCTATATATTTTAAATCCCTCAGAACTTGATCTGTATCGAGCTCCTGAAATGACAAAAAAAGGGACAGAATTATAAAAGGACGATAAAAATTTCAAAAATCATTAAAGAAAATAATAAAGAAATCATACCCTGACGGTTTGGAAGTACATAAAACTCAAACCAAGGGAATCAAGTAAGAAAAGGAAAAAATAAGACAACAAAATGTTGAGTAGCTCCTAAGATACAGGTTTCAGAACCCACCTGAACCAGATGAATATCATGATCCTATAATATAGCAGCTTTAAAAAAATCCAAATAATCGAACTCCCACTTTAGGTCTACCATGCTATATTCAGAAACATGGTAAGTTTTTCGAGATGATTGAACCAAATTCACGGAATAATGGTTCATTATGGATGAACCATAAACACATATCACAAGACACGAGTTGATAACAATCACTCATTAGGTCGAACTAGCGTCTTCATTTACTTTGTTTAATAAGTTCGGTGGATCTAATTTTCTTTCTACTCTAATATAACATTAGTATTCTCATATAAATTCTTATATCCTGGGTGATTCGTTCAACTTTACCACAAGTTTACGATCAAAATAGACCATAAAAAAGGCCTATTTAATGAGGGGATCTCTTATGCAAAAACTCTAAATTATGCATGTGTCTATTCCTATCTTCATAAATTCCTTGTACAACCCGAGTCTGTCATACCCCAAGTTGATAAGGATTACTGGTGGTAGGTTTATACTGAAAATGCATAATATCTCTTTTATAAAATTTAAATGTCAAAAACGAAAAAAAAAACTTATCTGTGTACATGTACGGATATCCATATGCACACGTATCTCTCTAGAGATCCTTCACTAAAATACAATGAAAAGCTCCCATAGCGGAAGTACCCTAATACCCAAACAAAAGCAGAGGGATATTGATCCCTAAAGATACCATGGACCACGACTCTAGAAAGATCGAAACTTCGCACCTCAAATATATATGTAGTCCTAGAATGCATACCCACATACATGTTCTGCTTAATATATGAATCAATTGCATAACTTCCGGTGACGCATCAGCGTAAATTTTTAAACTATCAATAAGACAGATTAGAAGAGACCATAAATGAAAAGGACACAAAAAATTATAAAGATATATAGTTACTGTACCTGGGGTACAGCACAATCAGCATGAGCTGGATCCCAAAGGAAAGAGCAAAAGCACTCCCATTTTTCATTTTGAATTTCAAAAAGGGGAGCCCTGTAATAAAACAACTTCTAGTTTATTAACCATATCGAGCATGCAAATTGATCAAGTACCAATGACTTTATCAGGCTAAACCTATCTCAACTGTTCAGCCTTAGTTGTGTAATTTGTACACACAGGCTTTGTACGTAGGTGGTCTTGTGATCAAAATAGCCCTTGGTCAACTGCACTAGCCCTACGTGCAGGTGATTCCTGCGCACACAAAATGAGGGGCAGCTCCTAAACGCAGGTAATTCCTGTGCACTCAAAATGAGGGACATTTTGGTCATAAGACCTACGTGCAGGAAGTTCCCACGCCTACCTACAAAGTTCTGCATGTACAAATTATGCAACTAAGCCGCTCAGCCCTTGGATCAACCAGTGATCAGTTGAGATAAATTTGACTAGCTAATGTCTTCTAGCCAGTTCTAGCCCTGGATCCGGACCCATATTTATATCATCAAGAAATTTCAAGATCAGAGTATACACGGTCTTACGGTACTTATTGCAGATTAAAACTAGTTACTTGATTAATTTCACTTCCTTGATGTAACTGGCATTTTCTCCATATTCAAAGAAATTTTTGATACACAAACTGAAATATTTACGTGAATCGAAGACTAAAAAAATAACAGATAGTATTTACAAATTGGAAACAGAAATAATTTTCGTATACCTGCGCCACTTTCCACAAACAGCTCCATCAACACCGTCTATCACTTGTCGGCATTGAAGCCAGTTACAGATAGAGTTGAGTCTAGAAGGCTTCCTCGAACACACGTCCTAAGGAAAATAAGGTGAAGGTAATTCTCTATAGTACTATGTAAATCTACTGCCAATTAGAACAACGAACTTGTTATAAATACATAGAAGGCTTACTTGAAAGCTTAAATCCCCTAAAGGTCTTATTTCCAATGGTACACCCATATTATCAATCTCACTGCACCAAATCAAAATGATAATCTAAAGTAAACATAAAATGGCCAAAGGTAACACCTTTAGATCAAACTACACAACAATGCTAAACCCAAAAATTGACATAACCATACGCAGCAACTGGACCAGAACAATCAGGAATCTCTGCTTGAAATTCTGGGCCAATACGAACTTGGGTGGTGTAAGGCTTGGAGTCTTCCAACATGGCTGCTATAGGACCTGGACCTAATTCAGTGTCAAAACAAAAGTGACAAAACCACTCAGCCACAGGCATCTTTTTTACACGGGGAATACAGCAAGAGACATGAAATGCCTCTTCACATTGATCACAAATTAGCATCTTCAAGGTTATTTCTGTCCTATCACAAACTTTGCATGATAGCAAACAACTGCTGTTACTATTTACACCCCGAACTTCTAGAGAAGCCTGAGTATTAATAGGCGCAACTCCTTCTTTATATAGGCCCATTTGTCTAAGAACAGAGACGTATACATCCTTTTCAGATGAATCATCAGATGAGGAGGAGCATTCACCCGTGTCATTCTTCATGGTAACTGCACGTAGATCCATATTTGATTTTGATGATGAACAGCTGTCATTTACAAAAAACGTATCTACAGTTTTGAGCATGCCAGGTGTTGGGCCTTGTAAATCATCATTAATAGACAGGGATTTAGAATTAAGGACCCCACTATTGCATCCCATTGATGTTTGGGCTGGGAAGACAGAAGCAGAACACGGTTGCAGCTTCTTTCGCTGGTATACAAAAGTAGGTGATTGATTGGAAGAACCAGTCGGAAAATTTAGGGAGCATGGCCCACAGATGTTTTTTCTCTCCGTAACTGAATTAATCCTTTCATGCCAAGTTTCAGCACCAGAGGTCCAGTTGCACAGAAGCTTTTTTACCCCTTGGTCAGGTGTAAAAGAGAGAGAAGCTTCAACGGAATTAGGATGGGGACTCTGTATGGCCATCATCACCTAAAAACGTGTATTAAAACCTGAAGTGTGTTTGCTTTCCTTTTACGCATAAATGAAGCCACTGAGTTAATGTTCTCTAAATCGGCCTCAAAGCCCTTCTGTAAACCTCTCTTCCACTGACTCACTGACGCAACCTGATCGCATTTAAAAATAAAATGGTAATCAAAATTAGAGCACATTAAAATAAGGTTCTCACACCAGAAAAGAAAAAAAAAAGTAGGCACCCAAAAAAAGAACCAAAAAGAAAAATCATAAAAATCGAGTACTTTCCAATGTAATAATAATAGTTAAGTTAAACAATGCCATCCACCACTAGGAAAATATCCCTTAAAGTTGCAAGGAAACCAACCAAATGACTGAAGCCAAAGGAAACCGAACCAGAGCACGAGTGAGGCAAGAAAGAAAAATTATTCTACACAAAAAGTTGCCCGAACGGTCTAGACTCTAGAGTCCCAATTCATTTATCAAGACAGGTGGAAATCCGTATAGAAGCAAATTAATCATAAACACCAACTATACGCATCCTGATCAATGAACTCCCAAAAAAAAATGAAAATCCCAATACATTGAACCAACATCACAAAAAATACAATCAAAAATGGGGGAATTTTGGCACAACAAAATAGGCAGTGTTATACAATGGCAGATGCTTCAAATTGGTACTTTATTAAAAATTCCATTACAGGGTAAGTATATTAATCGCAAAGCATAAGAATAATATTTGCATCCCGATTAATTAAAGATTTCACTTACCAACATATATTATTGGAAATCTAAGTGGCGGAGTGGGCAGTCTTTAGTTGTTTAACTTCAAAGAGAAAAAGAGAGAGGCGGAGAAAGAGAAAGTCATATAATCTTTTATTAGTCGTGAATTTCATGTATAGAGCATGTGCATATTAACCTTAAGGCCCAACATAACCCTATGACCCTAAATAATGAAATATCAAAATAACCTTAAAATTACCAACCAATGGTACGAGTGTCGGCTGCCTTTCAAGGGCTTTGGACTAGTGGGCTGAAAATTAAGACTTTAATGTATGGGCATTCCATTTATATTTTTTTGATTTCTAAGTCCAAAGAAAAGTCCAAGATTTTATTCAGATTAAAGTTAAATCGGGTCTTCCTTCCTTGGTATATAAAGTTATATGCGGTTGATGAAAATTAAAAAGAATTATAACACAGAAGTAAAAAAAATATAAATTGAAGAACAATATATAACTAACTAAATAAGCAATACATAACCTAAACAACTACAACGTGAATAAGAGGCCCTTATATAGGTTTTAAAATAAAGTCTACAAGGAGCAGGAAATGAGCAAACCCTAATCTAATCCTAAACGAAGCAGGACACACAGTATAAGGGAATAGCAATTCTGCTAATTCTTCTAGGAAAAAATAAATCTCCTAATAAATAATAATGATTAGGAAATAATACCCTAATCATAATCATATCTATGAAAATTTTTCAGAGAGGCAGTGAACGAGATGCAACTTGGAATCTTGAAAATGTGAAAGTGTTATTAAAAAGAGCGCCTTCAACGTACCGTCATAGGGAAAACAGCAATCTTAAAAAGCTGAATTTGGCAAACCGAGTACAACAAGGGCAAAACTCAACAAAAAACCTTATGAACCAGCCAAACCTGACCAAAAACTGGCCTAAAGTGGGTTGAGCCAGTCGATGAAAAGAAACCAAGGCTGAACCGATCAAAGAGTCGACCTAATATGCTAGAAATGGAAGGGTGTGCATTGCACAACAAAGCAAGGGGAAAGGCGGCAGTGCGCATAATGCACTGTTGTGACCTAGAACCAAATCAAGGCTCAACACAGTCACAGAGCACCTTTAACCCACCACAAGCCCAAACCAAAAGTCATGATAAGTTGTGGTGCTCTTAGTAGTAGATTGAAGCCTTATAAACATACAATCTAACCCATATGTTAAGATGTGGGACTAGGGCATTACAATCTCCCCCACTTAAATCCCCAACGTCTTCTTCAGTTTCAAATGCATACTTATAGCACAAGAACTTCCTCTTTAGCCATTGTCGGATAATATCAGTTGCTTTCATGTCCTCGCTCCGCCTTCTCAAGCCATTGTGGGATAATACCAGTAACCTTTGTGTCCCCATCTTTGGCCCCATAGGATGACGGATGACCAATGACCAAATCCGTGCTTTTGAGATCAACTCTGGTACAATTTGTAATGACCTGGATCCAAATCAAGGCTCAATCCACTGTCTCAAAAGCACCTTCAACCCACCATGGGCCAACCCAAAAGTCATGATGAGTTTTTGTAATCTTAATAATAGACTTAAGAGTTATAAACGAACAAATCTAACCCATATGTTCCAATATGGGACTGGGTATTACATGCACAATAGGCATATACCAAACTTTAAAAGGAAAATGCACGTATTCTTCATCTCTTCATCAGGAAATCAAACAAGTAGGGCCGAACAAAACCTGTGGAGCCTCACAGAGTTGTCAAACAACACTAATGGTAGTTCCCTAAGGCGGAGGCATAAATAAGGTATTGGATCGGAGACTTTGACACATCAGAACTATAGACTTTTCAGGGAGTTGGAAGTTTGAGGTATTGTGTAGTGTTCTTTCGTTTATATAGTGGTTGGGTTGGTTAGAGTGGGTTGTGTGTTATGTTTAATGCCGTTATTTTGTATCCACCGCTTGAACAATTGAACAACTGTCACTTCTTTTTCGATGTTTTCAATAAATTTTTTACTTGTAAGCAAATACTAGTATTTGCACAACGGACAAGTCCTTACTTATTGAATGCTTGGTCACGGGTTCAAATCACATAAACAGCCTTTCTATTTATATAATAGACATAAGGTTGCGCGCATTTGACCTCACCAGATCTAGCTATTTGTGTAAGCCTTGTGTACAATTTTTTATTTTTTTTGTCCTTTCGAACAAAATTACAACTATTTAGGGCTTTATGTTGTACTATCATCACACCCATGTCTGATATTTCATGAAGGCACAACCTATGCATTGCTACAATCATATGAGACATAACATCTTAAATTACAAACCCTAAGTGATAAACAAATCCAGAATTACATTAACTACAAAAATCTAACTACACATATGCACACTTGTACAATGTGTTCTCTAATTGATATCCCATATCTAGTAATCATGACATGATTGGTAAAAATAAACATATAGAGACAACTGGAATTAGTCTACAGGGAAGAAATTATACCTGATCGATCCGAAACTGATTGAGAATTTGAAGAGGCCTACCTGCTAATGGCAATATGGAAGGCCATGGAAACACAAAGGGAATCTTTGCATGAAGCACCAAAACCCAAGCACCGCTCTCTATAAATCTCTCTCTTCCTTGCTCTGTTCCTAAAATCTTATGAAGAAGTGTTTCTCCCCCTGTTTTCTTTTTTTTTTGTTATTTTTGTTATTTCTTCTTTTCTTTTTGTTATTTTCCATTTTTGGGAATTTCTGCTTTTCTCTATAATTAGATTTCAAAACTAATACTCCCCTTGTAATATAATAGTAAATTTGATTTCAGTCAAATTTTAATGAATAATTGAATTAATTTAGTCAAATTTTGAAATTTATATTTTATGAATTAATAGAACTTTTTTAATAACTTACTTGTTCATAATTATGTCGATTCATATCAATTTACATTTAACAACTACTTTAGATTGGCTTCACAAAGCAACGATTCCAAGGAGGAAATATGATTTTTTATTTTTTTTGGGCTTAGGTGAAAATTGTTTGTATATGTAAAAGATGCACCTTTAGGCCTTTTCATACAGACCATAAAAGTTCAATTTACTGCAGTAACCTCCGAATTGATTGCATTAATCAATTCACCCCACCTAGTAATTATCCTCTTGTTCTGAAGCAAGTAATTTCCTTAATTAAGATGGAAATATATTTCGTTAAACTTCTAAAACATTCTACAATCTTCTAGTTTTGTCTATTTAAAAATAATATTGTATAATCAATAAAAATCTTATGTACATGGAGATCAAGAGAAATGTATCAAAACTTTAATCTATAATAGTCTAGTTTACTCAATTAATAATTACTCAATAATCCCGAGTCGTATTCGATCTGACTACACTTGTGTTTAATTGCTTGATCTATTTATCACGAAAATATTATAGATTTGTAGTTTAAACCTACGTATTAGTTCAATGAAATTATTAAAATTTCATGAGGATTTGACGTGATATGCACAATTAAAATATTTAAATTATCATAAAATGCTAAAAAAAATAAGAGAAATAAATAAGAATTTAGAAAGTGACAATGCCTAGAGATTAAACTTCCCTTATACTTAATGTTTGGTAACTCAGATCAACTTGAATGCAACGCCAATATTGACCCACAGCCTCCAAACTTATCGTTGGCACCGATGTAATAGACTTCATTTATACTTAAGAGAGAGAGGGCAAAAATTACAAAGTAGACATTTACTTCTATTATACGTAAATAAGTTTTACCCTAAGTATGAGATATGGATAAACTTATTACTTTTTGTCGATTTGTGATACCCCCAAATCTGGACATCTACATCTGTACTTGAGTTGTTAATTTATTAATAATTTAATAACTTACAAATAAACAAGATTTTAAAGTACACAAGATTATAATAAGTTACAACCTATTTTGCTAAAAATATTATACAACACTCTCTACACAAATTATTCTTTTAGCCAATAGTACGCAGCGGAAACATCTAAGCAA